>JAODAL010048945.1:0-28567 GCA_025379985.1 Phyllomedusa bahiana | reverse complement strand
TTTTTCCATTTTAAATTGATTTTTTTTAGGCCCCAATTTCATTTTTTGGGGACACCTCTAAGGTGCTAAAATTTAATAAACACCACTAAATAGACCCCATTTTGAAAACTACTAAAAAAAACATTATTAGGAAAAAAAAAAAAAATTATTTGGGAGGCAAAAGAAACGTGTATATATACGTTGTCGAGCGCCACATTGGCCCCGATTAAGGTAAACGATCGTGTAAAATTTATCGTTTCGAGTCGATATCATATCGGAAATTTACATCCCGATACATAACAGTTTTAACCCGAGACCATTAAAGTCAAAGGAGAGGAAGAACGTTTAAAATTCTTACATTTAAAAACAGGCTGGAGCGGGGAATAAATCCAAACAAAAAAAAAAAAGGATAGTCTCATCTTAAAAATAATTAGGTCAAAAGAGTCAGAAAAAAGTAAACAGATTATTAACTATCCCTGTCCTTACCACGCATGACCCTTAAAACCCCCTGCATGACCCAAAAATTAAAAAAGTGCCGAAGGCAGTATTATTTAACCACTTTTTTAGTTGAACTGGACATTGCTATCCTGTACTGGAACCAAAAGCCGACCCTTAAACCTGTAACCCAAGATTAAAAAGTTTTCCAAAAAAAAAGGAGTCTTTGAACAAACCATTTTAGTTGAACTGGACATTGATATCCCTGTCCGGGGACGCGCAGCCCCTTAAACCTGTCTACCCCAAGAAAAAAGGGCTGGAAAAAGGGTTTTTTAAACCACTTTTTTAGTTGAACGGGGACTTTGAATCCCCTTTTTCCTGGACCGCACATGCAATGCACAAACCCACTAAAAGAACAGATTGGTGATGCTGTTCATTCTGAGATTCCAGGGTACCACCCAGCGATGACAGGCCTGTGACCACTGACTAAGGCTTTAATTTACTATCAAATATGTATAACACAATTGCGACAACAGGTTACCCCAAAAATAGACGACCCGGGACGAAATAAGAGTATTTAAATTTATATGGATAATATGGGGCCTGTGCACCATGAAACAGGGTAATTTACTATAAAATAGTATAAAAACTTTTCGTACAACGAGCTCTTTGTGGCAAACCAAGACGGACGCAATAAAGTATTTAAATGTTAAATGAAATATGGCGGCCTTCGCCCACTGATTACGGGCGCAATTTACTATGAAATAGTATAACAAAATTTTTGCGCACATTGAGCTCTATGCCCAAACAGACGCACGGACGCAATAAGTATTTAAATGTTTATAGGGGTTTAATTGGGTCTGTGCACACTGATACAGGCTAATTTACTAAAAATATTATAAAAACAATGCGTAAACTGACTCTTTGTGGCAAACCAACGACAAAAGCAATAGATTTTAAAATGTTTATGGTTTAAAATATGGCAGCCTTCGCACCACTAAACTACGGGCGAAAAAATTATTTATCAAATATGTATAACAAAAATTTGCGAACAACGAGCTCTATGCCCCAAAAAACCAGACGCACGGACTGCAAAAAGAGTTTTTAAAAATTTTTAAGGGTTTTAAATATGCCGGCCTGGCACCATTTAAAATTACAGGTGAAATTTTTAATATAAAAATTAGTATAAAACAAATGCGTACAACAAAAGCTTTTTGGGCAAAACCAAAACGCACGGAACTGCAAAAAGGAATTTAATGTTATATGGATTAATATGGCGGCCTTTGGGCCCACTAAACTACAGGCGAAAATTTACAAAGGAAAATATTTATAAAACAATTTGGTACAAATGAGCTCTATGCGCCAAACAACCGGGGACTCCCAATAAGTTATTAAAAATTTTTATAGGGGATTAACCCCTTAACCCCCGGGAGCCATTTTTGGCCTGTCTGCCCCAAGCCCCAAATTTTTTAAAAATTTCTGTCATTTTGTCACTTTTATTTTGAAAATAAATATTTGACATTTTTAAAACCTTTTTCCAAATGTGATTCAAAATTTTGTTGTTCTAAAGGCCTTTTGTCCCAAAAAAGTTATTAAAAAAATTTTGGGGTCCAAAAAAGGGATTGTTTATTTGTAAAAAAATTTTCCAAATTACCCGAAAAAAAATGGTGAAAAATTTTTAAATTTAAAAACTTCAAAAATTTTTTCGGGCATTTAAAAACAGAAAGTTTTTCCCCACTCAAAATAGTTTTTAAAAACTAGAAATCTACCATATGTTGCTGTAGTTTGGCATCATTTTTTTTTAAAGGGTCTTTTTTTTTTTAACTTTTTTTGGGGGTTTAATAAAAATTAGGGGAAATTTTTCAAATTTTCAAGAAAATTTGTAATATAAATATTTTTAGGGACCAGTTCCAGTTTCAAACGGACTTTGTTGCCCTGTATTTAAAGTCCCCCCATAAATACTTTCATCTAAAAAAACTTACCCCCCTTTAAAAGTATTCAAAAACCTTTTTAAAAGGAAGTTTTTTAAACCCCTTGGTGTTTCACGGAATTTTAAACCCAAAGGGGAATTGAAATTTAAAAAATTCACTTTTTTTTGCAGATTTTAATTTTTTTAAAATAATTGAAAAGAATACGGAAAATGTGAAAAAGGGAAAATCCCAAAATTAATTTTTGTTTCCCCAGATTCTGCCTTTTTAGAGATACCCCATTTTTTGGCCCAAGTGAAAATTTTTTTGGGTTTCAACCACAACCCCCAAAATTTGGAGGAACCTACTGGACTCGGGGCCCCTTTTTTTCATTACAATTTTTTTTTAGGGGCCATTTCAGGTTTCCCAAAAGGTTTCCCTAAAGGTGCTAAACTTAAAAAAATCCCCTAAAAAGCCCCCCATATTGAAAAACTAAAAAACCCTTTGACGGAATTTTTCCAGGGTGTAGTGGGGATATCAAACCCCACAGGGGGTTTAAAAATTTTTTTTTACGTTCGGCTCGAAAAAAAAAATTTTTTTTTTTCCCAAAAAATTTTGCAATTTTAGCTGAAAAATTTTTAATTTTTTAAAAAGGAATTTTGGGAAAAAAAAACCCCAAAATTTGGGGTTACGCAATTTTTTTTCTTCCAAGTTCTCAAATCCCCTACATGTGGGTGTAAAACTGCGGTTGGGCGCATGGCGGGGGTTTCAAGGGGAGAGAGTGTTTTTTTGGCTTTTGGCGCACAGAAAATTGGGGGGGCCCATGCCCGCATCTGCAAAGCCCCCAAAGTACAAAACCCAATTAAAACCCTTCCAAAATTTCCCCCAAAATTTTGGGTTCAAAAAACCCCCCCGGGAAATTCATCTAAGGGTGTATTTTGCATTTTGTGCCCCACAGGGGTTTTGTATTTTTTTTTAGCTTTGGGTGGCCAGGGGAAATGGGGGGGGGAAACCCCGTTACCCCCCATTTTTTTTGGGGCTTCTTTTTTTCCCAGTATTGGGCCCCAAAAAAAAGGGGGGTTAAATGACGGGAAAAAATTACTATGGGGGGGGAAAAAAATTTAACAATGAATAAATTTTATAAAATTTTTTTTATTTTTTATTATTTTTAAACAAGAAGTGATTTTTAATAAAAAATTGCTTTTTTTATGTTGCCCTTTTTCTGACAGCCTACCCTTTCTTAATTTTTTTGCATAGGGAGCTGTTTGGTAAAGTTTTTTTTTTTTCCCGAAATGAGTTTTGATTTTTTAAAATTGGAAACCCCTTTACGGGGGGCTGTGATGTTTTGGGATCCCCTTTTATTTAAGGTTTTTGTGAGGTTTTTTTGGTAAAAAATTTAAGAAATTTCCTGGTTAGTGTTTTTTAAATTTTAAATTTTTAAGCGGTTTTCCTGTGCGGAAAATAAATAAACATGTTAGTTTTGTTAAAGCGGTTGTTTACAAATTTAACACCCGGTTTACCAAAATTTATATATTTTTTAAGGGTTTTACTGCTTTTACACAATAAAAAACCTTTTTTAATTTGAAAAGGAAAACACTTTTTTGCCCCACCGAAAGGGTTTAGGCCCATAACTTTTTTTTAATTTTTCTGTTTATGGACCCGTATGGGGACAAATTTTTTGCGGGAAAAGTTTCGGTTTTATTGGCCCCCAAAAAATTGAGGGGGAAAAGATTTTAAATTTTTGTTTTTTAAACCCCAGTTTTTTGGGAAGGCAGGGTAAAGGGAAAATTTACTGCAAACCTTAGATTTTTTTAAATTTTTATTTTAATAGCGTTCCCCGTGCAGTACCCCCTTGACAAATTTTTTTAAAGGATTTTAAAATTTTGTGGGTTGAGACATTACGGTGAAAACCCAATTTATGTAGTTTTTTTTATTTGAAACCCAACAATTTTTTTTTGAAAAAAAAATGTTTTTTATTGTTAAAAAAATTATTTGGGAAAATTTGCCTATTTTCAAATTTACCCCAAAAACTTTTTTTTTTTTCCCTTTATCCCAGAGCTGTGTAAAAAACCTTTTTTTTTTTTGCGGGATGAACGCCCTTTTTAAAAATGGCTTCACTTTATGTTAAAATATTTTTTTGATAAACTTTTTTACCCTTTTATTGGCTGCGGGGAAAAACCAAAAAATCGAAATTTTCGTGACAGTTTTTTTTTTTTTTTTTTTGGGGGTTAGAAAAAGGGTTTAAATTTAATTTTGCAGATTTAAAAGGGTGGGGGTTTAAACCACACCAGAAAAACCAATAAATAGGGTTTCTTTTTTAATTTTTTATTTTTTTTTGGGGGTTTTGGGGCTTTTTGAAAAGGGGAAAAGGGCGATGAAACTTTTTTTTTTAAATTTTAAAATTTTTGTTTTTGTTTTTTTTACTTTTTTTAAACTTTTTTTTTAAATTTTTTTCCCCACTTTTTATAGCATTTTTCCCACCAGGGGGAAAATTGCTTGATTCGATGTAAAGTTTCTTCATGCAATAGGGTTTCCCAGCATACGTTTATATGGCTGTATGCTGGTCTAAAATGGCAACTGCCAGTCACGCCCCCAAAAAAGCATTTGGGCATCGTGAACACCAAAAAAACCCCAAGGATTCGTCATTCAAAACCGGGTTGCCGGGTTTGGGAGACTAGTACGGGGCTCAGCGCCTTAACTGCGCCCGGACCCTGGGGCCAAAAAGGAGCTCACCCCGGGCCCCCCCCCCCCGCCCCCCGCGTTTTCGCGCCCAAAACGATGTGCGCCCTCGGGGGGTTAACCCCCCCCGTGCCGGAGCCACTCGGCCGTGGGGATGTGGAAAGGATAATTTTCCTGCGGGTTTCCCCAAATCCCCGCGATTTTGCCCCCCGTTTTTTTGGGCGCGAAAAGATCCCCGTAAACGTTACCCCATTAAACGGCAAATTTGTGGGAAAAACCCTTACCCGAAAATTTCCCCAAAGAGTCCCGGAAAAATGTGGGGTAAAAGTTAATATGGGGGCCTTTTCCCGCACCACGGGACTACAGGCGGAATTTACTAGGAAATATATATAAACACAATTTGCGTACACTGAGCTCTATGCGCCAAACAGACGCACGGACTGCAATAAGAGTATTTAAATTTTTATATGGTTTAAATTATGGCGGCCTGTGCACCACTGACTACAGGCGTAATTTACTATCAAATATGTATAACACAATATGTGTACAACTGCGGAAAACAGATGCACGGACTTCAATAAAACTATTTAAAAGTTATAGAGATAAGTTATGCCGGTTTTTGGGAACACTGACACACAGTGATTGCAATAGAACTGAAAACACAGGGAAAATTTCACTTCCTATCAGAGGTGTGCTGGCCAAAAAAGTGGTAAAAAACAATGCTTTTTCAATTCAAGATCACAGAACACACTGAGCTGCACAATATTTCCCTTCCCCTTCAAAAGCCTCTCCTGCTACCCACCTTCCCCCCACCTGCAGCCTCGCGGCTATACACACCAGTAGATATCCTTAAAATGTTCTCTAACTAAATAAGAAGTGAAATTCTCTAATCTAACTCTATTCTAAGCTATAGCTAGGTGGATGGTTTTTTGAAATTAGAAGAGACTATCTCTCAGAGCTGTTAGAACAGTTATTGGTTTAAACACAGACACGTCCTGCTGTGAAGTGTCATAGACAGAGAATGAGCTCAAACAGGAAAGGCAGTTGCATAGATAAAACGAGGTCACGTGAGTTTTGCAGCCAATTAGATCCATACACCGCAAAGTGGTGACGTTATACATCCTCCTCACCCCCCTCTATCCTCGGAGCTGATTGGTTGGCCACCAAAAATGACAGGAAACGCTGAAAATGGCGTGATAGTAATAGATTATCTGTAAGATTGTCACCTAAAGTATCGCGTGATCGGAAATTTCCGATAAGCCTAAAAACTGTGCCGATTTCAACTCATATCGCTCATCCCTAGCCATGACTTCCACAATCTGATCTCAATATGTGTCAAGATTGAACTTAAATAACTTAATAATGTAAGTTAAAATGATTAACAAAAAGTATAATAGTTCACTCCTGCAGTTCATGCCATCCAGCGATCTTGTGCCTTATTTCCAAAGCTAATGTGCTGCCTTGCACAATAAAGCCTTCCTTCTATCACCACCCCTCACCAGTTCTCCAACATCCTGGAAGCCATAGCATTTGAATTAGGACAAAAGTCCCCAGTGAAGGGTGGAGAAATGTTTAGAGGCACCAAAGAGTTAATGCTCAGACTACTTAAAGCAATGGTAATGTGTTCAAAGATTCTTTTTTTAAGAGGATATATCTTGCATCCCACATAGTTTAACAAACATGTAGTGCACTCAATAGTGTAAACCACAAAATCACTGTTGCGGTTAATAAAGCTTTTATGGGTTATGCTCTGGACAAGTGCAACAGTTTCACCTTTGGTTTCAAGTTATCATGTGATTCAACTAAATACCCTTCTATTGGTCAGTTTATTATTTTTAAATTTGCACTGATATATGCTTACTTTATGCTACCATTAACGGACTATCACTACTGTATTTTTTATGGATCTACAATAAAAGCAATTATGGATTTTAAATGGTGCTGGATTTGACCTTATTTTTCCTACTTTTATATGTGCTACATAGAGACACCATACTTATAGAAATATTCCCCGTCCTCCTCTCCTTTGCTTTCAGCAACCACTTAACCTTCGACAATTTATTGTTCGGAGTGCGCTGAAGGCCCCGACAGAAAATGGCACCTCACCCTGCCTGCAAAATAGGTGCAAGACCTGCAGACAAATTGACACCGCTCAAAGTATACCTGTCCCGCAGTTACAGCAGGTGCACAGAATCAGGGGGACATTTTCCTGCAGGTCTTCCAAATGTGTGTAGTGTTACTGTTTATGCGGTGAGTTGCCACCATAGGCCCATAGACAGTGTATGAACTTGCAAAGATTCTGTTATTAGAGAAGTAAAACGTAGGGCAGAGATCTCCCAGTGGGCTCGTAGCATTTCTCTGGAGAAAACAATTCTATTGAAGATTTGTGAATTGTGGCCTTAATGGGAAATTTTAAGATGCAGAGGGAGAGAAGGAAATGGGAGTATGAGCTCAATATCCATGCTAGATTCATATCACACTGTGTATGAACTATGAGAGCCACAAATCACCACCTGATAGCAAACAGATAACAGTAAGGCCTCGTCCACACGGCTTATTATGGGACTGATTGGAGCCGTACTGCGCGCCGTATTTGCGCTGCAGTACAGCTCCAATCCATCCCAGTAACTACGGTAATCCAAAGTTCTCATAGAGAACTGTGGATTCCATCTCTTCTCCCCGCTCGGCGAAACTGCCGCGGGGGGAGAAAGTGACATGTGAAATATTTACGGCGTGTACGCGCCGTAGAGAACGACAGTCTATGGGGCCGGCAAGCTGACACTCCCCGCCCCCGCGCAGGCAGCCGGCGTAATTGCGGGCGAAAATCCGTCCCCGCAGATTACGCCGGCTGTAAGCGTGTTGTGATACGAGGTGGCATAAAGAGATAATGATCCAGTCCTTGTTCATGGTTCACGCACAGTTTCCCGAAATTGGTTATGCGATGGACCTGAAGTATAATGTAGTAAATAACTTCTTTGCTTTTATTGCACTTTAAATATTTTAAGATCCTAAGGCCTCGTTCACACGGCTTATTCTGCCACGTATTGGCGCCGTACTGCGCGCCGGATTTGCGCTTCAGTACAGAGCCAATCCGCGGCAGCAATTACGGTAATCCGTGCTCTCATTGAGAACAGTGGAATCCGTCGCTCCTTCCCACTCGGCGAATCCGCCGCGGGGGGAGAAAGTGACATGCACATTATTTACGGCGCGTACACGCCGTAAACATTGCATTGTCTATGGGGTCGGAGCGGGGGCGCCCCGCAGCGCTCCGGCTGCCGCCGCCAGTTCCAGCCCCTTTTTCACGGCAGATTTGTTGCGGCTCAATACGGCGCACAAATCCGTCGGGAATATGCCGTGTGAATAACGGCCTTAGAAGACCCTGTGTTATGTGTATAAGAGAATTTTCAGTTTCTTTGTTATAACACTAGTGTCTGATGTGAGAGAGCTAGTATCTATGACAGTGGGTTCGTCGCAACTCAGTCCTCAAGGCCACAAAACAGGTCATGTTTTCTGGCTTTCCTTAGGCATGGCACAGGTGGATTTAATTATTGTCAGTGCATTCAGTGGGAGATACTGAAAACATGACCAGTTGGTGGGTCTTGAGGACTGGAGTTGGGGAACACTGCTCTAGAAAGCTTACCATTAAATATATTTAGGCATCGCCTGAATTTTTTGCTCTTCTTCTGCTTTCTATGGCTAACTTGGTACAACATTATACTACTATTAAATTCCTTATGACTTTTGTGTACATATAGTACCATTAAGCTGACTTGTATGTAAGTCCTCAGGCTTCATTCACATTTGGCACATTTCAGGTTACTCTTATGTAAAAAATCCTTTAACTAGAAATTCTGCATCGAATAATGATCCTAAAAACTGTATATAGGTGCATGGTCACTCAATAGCAATTAATGTTGCTCTTATTAAGCAATAGTTATGACTATTTTCTCAATAAAGATTCATGAATTATTATTATTATTATCATCATCATTATAATTAGAGGATGGCGATCGCAATTGATTCTAACGAAGTGGAATTCAGTTTAGAATTTCAGGAAACTTTCGGTTATGAACGAAGTCGAAGTTTCGGGGGATTGCGGGTAAACGAAGTGTTTGCTTTTGATTGATACAAAATGGCTGTAGAAGCACATGGGTTACATGGGCAAAGACATGGGAGGATGTGGGCATAGCCTGCATGGACATGTGCAGAAGATGAAGCCATCAGAGACTGGCGGGATTCTGTGAAGTCACCGCATATATAAGTCGGGCGCGACGCTGGGAGTCACACTCCTCTCACTGTACTGAATAGGGAAGGTGCTGCCGCGGCTGGCTTGTTAATAACTCTTACTGAAGATACTACTTTTTTATACAGCGATTTTTGGGGGGTTGTCTCAGCTTGTCTCAGAGACTGCTTCTTTAAACATTCTATTTTCTGATTTTGTGGGGTATTGGATCTGAAATCCAGTGTGCGTCCAATGCAAACTGCATATACATTTTAAGCATCTGCTCACAGCACATTGGAATATCCAAGGGGGATCTAAGCCTGTTCCACTGTTGTAATCATTTAAAGAATCACAGTGTTTTTACATACAAATACCACTTCATTTTTGGCCTGCTCAATTCTTTTGCGCAATTTTACATCCAGGGGTTAATAAGTTGTTCTCGCCTGTTGTGGTGACTAAAAGAAAAACCGTCTTTCTTCACCGCCAAAAAATACATTTTCCTGTAGCCTAATTCACAACGCGAAGGTTAATTACAAGTTTTCGTCTTTGTGGCTCGTAGCGTAAAAAAACACCGCCATTGTAACACGCTACAAACGCTCGTGTTTGTGGTTGCTCCAATTCTTTGCACAATTTAATCAGGGGTTAATATGCGTTGTTTTTTGCTGTGGTGACTAATATTAAACCGCGCCTTTCACACGCCAAAAAAATACAATTTTTCTGCAGCCTAATTCACAAGCGAAGATTAATTACAATTTTTTTGTCTCTTGTTGTGTAACGTAGAAAATCACGCCAATTGTAACACGCTACAAAGCTCGTAGTTTGTGGTTGCTCAATTGTTTGGCGCAATATACATCAAGCGGTTCATTAAGCAATGTTTTTCTTATGTGTTGACTAAAATAAAACACCGTCTTTAACCGGCAAAAAAATAATTTTTTCCTGTAGCTATTTCACAACGCGCGAAGGCTTAATTACATCTCTCTTTAGAGACTCTGTTGTGTAGCGTAGAAAACAGCCATTGTAACACGCTACAAAGCTCCGTAGTTTGTGGTTGCTCACAATTGTTTGAATTTACATCCCAGGGGTTATTAAGCGTTGTTTTCTGGTTGTGGATGACTAAAAATAAACCGTCTTTCACCGCCAAAAATACATTTTTCCTTGTAGCCTAATTCACAAGTGAAGGTTAATTACCAATTTGTTCTCTTGGTTGTGTAGCGTAGAAAAACGCCATTGTAACACCTACAAAGGCTTCGTAGTTTTTGGTTGCTCAATTCTTTTGCGCAATTTAAATGCCCAGCGGGTGTCATTAAGCAGTTGTTGTCTGCAGTTGTACTCAGTAAATAAGGAAACTTTGTTTTCACCGCCACAGAAGAATTCTGTAGATAATTTCTACAAAGGTTAATTAAGCCTGTTTGTGCTTTTATTATTCAGTAAACATACACGAGTTTGTTTTAAACGGCACATACAGTCAATTTTTCCTGGCCATTTGTGGGAGGCGCAATTTATATCCAAGGGTTATCACCCAAGCTTCTTATGGGTTCATTTGGGAGTCAAATACTGTGCTGTGTATTTATTCATATACGTAGAGTATCTTCATCAAACAGTGTCTGTACATTTTAGAACAAACAGTATTGTTCAGAACAGAGAGGTGGCAGGCTTTTCACCTGCGAGTGGCAGAGGCAACAAAACATTCCGGCCCAGGTAGCAGAACAGCAAGGGGGATCGGTCGCAGCAGGGATCACTCGGTGAGGCCACATCTGTGTGTCGCTAGAGGCCGTGTGCTTACTAGCAACCCAGGGTAGTCTTGATTTGGTTGGACTATGGTCATCCACTCCTCCCAGATGACATTTGACAAACCCAGCCAAGAGTGGTGGGAAACTGTCAGACACAACCCTTAGTTGGCATGGTGGGAGGGCTCAGCGGACTCACCCGTCCCAACACGCCTCTGTCCCATCCGGTTCCCTCAGCAGAGATCTACTATGTGGTCTGGGGGCTCAGCGCCATATATAGCGAGGATGAACAATTTGGAGGAGGGCAGTCAGCAGCTACTTGGCAGTGCAAGAAATGGGGGGCCAATATACCCCTGCTTCTTTCCATAGGCGGCAAAGTATAGATGTGGAGAGGTGGCATGGGAGGTTCATGTTGTGGGGTAAGCCTCTGCATACCAAGACGGTTGATGGAGGGACAGCTGTGACTATGGAAACGCAAATATATGAGTATGTAGCCGAACTTGACTTGGCAGCCGGGTGAGGCAAGGGCTCACTTCATCGTCAGGAGAAGTAGGGCGTTCAGCATTGCGCGTCAGGCAGCGGGCAGCCAGCAAGTGGGTTTGTGTGGGCCGTGAGCAGCAGGGTAGCAGCAGTGTGAGGTGGTGAGCCAGTGGCCACGGTGACGTAAAAAGACCCGCTTCGCGCAGGGTGTCAAGAAAGTAGCCGGTCGACAGGGGCTCAGCGAGTGCCAGCGGCAGGTAGTAGTACTCAGTGCGGAGCGTTGGCGGTAATCTGATACTCAGTGGTGTGGCAGTTCATTGCTAAGACACGGTGGAGCCGAATATGGGTATATGTAGAATCTGTGGCAGAAAGTGAAGCGTGGGCCAGGGAGCTAACGTTTGGCACCACGGCCCTGCGTCAACACATGCAGCCGTCACACATTCGGTGGCGTGACCAGGAGAAATTGTGGCTCAGATGTGGGGGGTCCTTCCTGCCGCCGCGCAGCAAACAGCAGCAGCAGCAGCTGCGCCCAGTGGCACGCATGCCATTGCAGCCAGTCAAGGCTCCCACCACATTCTGTAGAATGGAGTGTTTCTCTTTGACATCATCTCCCGGTCCAGATGCTCCTGCTCTCGCTACTCATGGCGCCAGCAGTCGTTAGCGAGGCGAATTGCAAAGTGAGACAACAGGTATGCGTCCCAATCATCCTAAGGTGCAGAGCTGACCGTTGCTTCTGTCCAAGTTGTTGGTACTGCGGTCCTCACTTTCCAAATGGTTGGATCTGCACCGTTAAGAGGAAAATAATGGCTTGTGCCGAGCTGAGATGGAGTGTTCAAAGCCGTAATTTATTTCCAAAAAGGCAGTACCAGCACTTATAATATGTATGAAACAGAAGGTGGCCAGTCCTGAGCTTATCGGTTTGTTCCCAAGGAGCACGGGGCAGCTGCGGACGTCTCGGAGCTGTAACTACGGTCAGGGGTCAGTACATGTCCTTTACCCGCGTCTCCACTTGGTGTAATGTGAGTTCCTGTTGTCAGGCACACCCAACAACTTGGACAGTGTTCTACCCTGGCTTGTCTCGGCGAAACGAAGTCCACACAGGGGAGGAACTGCTCCGCGTCATGCAGAAGAAATCGATGTGTGGCTTTCTCCGCCACCAACCTGCATAATCGGATGTCCAGTGTGACGTGACAATTGGAAGTCAAAATATGTTGTGTTCCGCGCTGCTACCGAGTGAGGGATGGTCCATCGGCCCTGCATGGCGCACGTGTTCAATCTGGTTGTGGAAAAGGTTCCTGAAGTCTTCCACCGAATGTCAGAAAGTTCTGAAAATGGCCCGGGACACTGTGCATCGCACTTCATCCATTCGTACAAAGCCAGTGGAACACCCTCCTTGGTTGCCAGTGCAGAACAGCCCTCCTCCCAACACACTCTGATATGCGATGTTTCCTAGCTCGTTGGAAATCCAGCCTGCACATCTTGGGACGACTGTATTGAACTGAGAAAGGCCATTAACGATTTTTTGATGATCCAGGCGGACAGGGAGTTACTACCCTGTTGTAACTTGATGTCGTGCCAGTGGCAGTTGTGATGCGTGACTACCTGCCGTTTGTTGGAGGCCATTCGAAGGAGGCCACGAATTTGTCAGTCGCCAGGATAGGGAGTAAATATAAGTCATATCCACTGCCTTCAATGTACCTGAAACAGAGGCTGAACAAAATCTGTCTGGGCAGGGGTACTGGAGGACGTGGCGACTACATCTCGCGGCCTACATTGAGTTCTCCAGTTGTGCGGACTGAAATGGAAAGAGAGAGACGAGGACATTGAAAGCAGAGCATCTGTCTGGTGAAAATGAGTAGATTTTCGTACCCAGGTGCCAAAGATGAGGAAGAGCAGGAGCAGCTGCTGAAGGAGTAGATGGAGATGCTGGAGACTCGAGGCGCGATGACCCGCAAAGCACCCCTCCCACCCCATGGCAGTATTACCAGTGGTGTGGGAGCAGGGAGCCCCTCGGAGTCACTTGAGTGCAAGAGTGGCCTGCAGCATGTCTATTTGCCTGGCTAGAGCACAGGGCGCCCCGAGAATAGTCAGCAGATCCGAGAGGGATGACTTTTGGCTCCCCAACCCTATTGGACCCTTGCTCAGGCCCAAAAATGGGCTTTTTCCCAGCTTTTGGAAGGAGGACAAACTCAAATACTTAGGGGAAACTCGTGTCAGTTGGCGCTGCCTATGTGCGGCATCGTCCCCTTCTCTGACAGGTCTGACCGGGGGGTTCTTCAGCGCTCACGTACTATGCCGCAGTGCTGGGGGAAAGGTGGGGGGGTCGGAGCAGTCCCCAGTCCATAACAGCAACCTAAGTCTGGAGTCATGATGAGCAGTTCCTTCACCCCCTAGTGAGGAGGGCAGTCGCCAGCAGCAGCAGCAGCGGACTGGGCGCCCCTGAACCAAAAGGTGCCCCCCCCCCCACCCCCCCCCCAAACCAAAACCCCCCAAAAAACCCCCCCCCCCCCCCCGAAAGGGGAAAACCCCCTTTCCACGGGAAAGTGGAACGACTGACCTTGTCAAAAATAAATCAGGGTGGTCGGCCAGGGTTTCCCCCACACCAATGCCCTTAGGGGGCAGACTTTCATCGCCATGACGCCTACCCAAAAATGTGAGAATAGTCTGGGTTCAAACTACCTGCCTCAGCCCCTATTTTTGATGCTGCCCCCGCCGTGCCCCCCATTGCTGACAGTTTCTCCATCTGCCCCCAACCTCTTTCCAGGGACTGGTATTGCCACCCCCTCCACCTCTGTCATTGTGCCCTGTCTGACGATGCTGTGCTGGGGCTGTGCCGTGACCTCCCCCTGTGTCTTGTGCCACCTTGACCTCATGTGTTGCTCCAGCCGCCGTCACCTCCACTCTCTCTCATTGTGCCACTCTGTGGCCTACTCCAGTTCTTGCCACATCCAGAATGTCATTGTTCCATTGTCTGACCTCATGCTGCTGCCACCATCACCTCCACTCTCTGTCATGTGCCACTCTGTGGCCTACTCTTGTTTTTGCCACCTCCAGAATGTGATTGTGCCACTGTCTGACCTCATGCTTCTGCTGCCGTTACCTCCACTCTCTGTCATTGTGCCACTCTGTGGCCTACTCCTGTTTTTGCCACCTCCAGAATGTCATTGTGCTACTCTCTGAGCTCATGCTGTTGCTCCTGCCGCTGTCACCTCCACTCTCTGTCATTGTGCCACTCTGTGGCCTACTCCTGTTTTTTCCACCTCTAGAATGTCATTGTGCCACTCCCTGACCTCATGCTGCTGCTGCCGTGACCTCCATACTGTGTCATTGTGCCACTCTGTGGCCTACTCCTGTTTTTGCCACCTCCAGAACGTCATTTTGCCACTGTCTGACCTCATGCTGCTGTGGCTGCCGCCGTCACCTCCACACTCTGTCACTAATGTTGCCACCTGAGCTCTCAGCTTGTTTTTTTCCAGCTTTCGCTGGCATGACTTTATCAGGCAACATTCCCGCTTGAGTTTTTTGGTCAGTTTTGCCCTCTTAAGTGCCCAGGGAATTTTATAGTGAAGCGATTCTAAGAGCGGCGGCAGTCAAATGCGTGTCATACTAAAACACAACATTTTATGAAGCCCAAACCTAGCTCCCTCTGCATATTTAAGCATGGCACAACGTTCTACAGCACCCTGCAGGCTCTGTGCAGCCTGGAAATAGCTGTTTTTTAACATGATTCGTCCCGAAGTAATTCGGAACAAAGTTATTTTTTGTCGGGAAATTCAGCGAAGTGAGCGAACCGAATTTCGAGAAATTCGCCCATCTCTAATTTTAATCACTGCTTTTAACCCCTTAAGCCGAACGCCTGAAAGTAGTTAATGACCAGAAATTTTTTTAAGTTTTTGCTTCCTTGCATTTCAACAGTTGTAACTTTTTAATTTTTTCACTGACGCAGTTGTATGAGGCCTTGTTTTATTCAAGACGAGTTGTACTTTATGTGGGAATAGTTTAAGTTTACTTACAAATAATTGCAGAATTTTTAAATTTAATTTTTTTTTTTTTTATATGTTTTTTACACCATTCACATTTCCCACTTAATAACTTGTTAGATTAATTCTACAGGTTATTACGATCATGTGGATACCTAATATGTGTGGGGTTTTTTTGTGTTGTGTAATGTATGCAAAATTATTTTTTATTAAATATTTATTTATTTATTTTTTTTACACTTTTTATGTTTTTATTTTTTTTTTTAAATCCGCTGAAGGGTGAACTGTGTTACTTTTTTAAAATTTTTGTTTACATTTAGTAATGTATTAGCATTTTCATGTATGGTAATACATTATAATCTTTGTCAGTCTGACACAAGCAGTGATCAGGACAGCACACAGGCTACCCTGTTTACTGGCTTCTTACACAGACAGTCCTTGGGCTACTCTAGGTCCCCAGGGCTGACTGTGCAGCCGTTCACCGGGCTCTGTCGGGTCACCGGGTGTTCCGATCACCCGGCAGAGCAGGGAAACCCTTTGATTGCGCTGCGGTGACAAGTGACAAGTGACGGTGTTTAGTACAGCCCCGATCTCAGCGCTGCTGTGGCGCTGGGCACCGCAAACACTGATGTCTGCAGCGACGCCGAAAGACGTCGCTGCAGACGAACGACCTGAAATGCCCGACGCCAAAAGACAGTGGGCGGTCGTTAAGGAGTTACTTTTCAGGACAACAAAATTAAGTCATAAATAAACCTGGTTGTCTAGTGTCTAGACATTACTCCAAAGTTCTCAACTTTAATGCATTTGTTTGAGCTGTTAAACTGATTGATTCACTATAAGACATTTAAGGAAACCCATCATTCATAGGTCTCCTACTATGAAAGCAGTTTCCAACAGATCTGAAGAACAAGAGAAAGAGAAAGACCAGATTTGGCCATATTGCTTAAAATGCTACATTCTGAAGGTGATATAGACCTACAGGTCCTCCCATCAAGATCAGTTCACAGTAGAAAAATACTAGCCTTCATCAAAGTGAGTTTTGTTTTTTGTTTCAGATAAAGTAAAAATTTTAGAACATGCTGGAGAAAACAGAAACAATCTCTGTGAAATGTACTTACCAGTCCTGTTGTAGAGCTGGCAGCCTTAAAGGGGTTGTCTCACTACAAGGATTGCTTTTTATGTTAAAGATCTTGCAAAAATAATTCACTTTGCAATATATGTTCATTAACAGTGTCCTACCTATTTCTAGATATCCCCTCTTGTATGGGCTGCATCAGCTCCTCAGGTTGCTATAGCTACAGACCTGTTTGATCTCTCCTGATTGGCTGCCAACACTGGTTGCTATAGCTACAGACCTGGCTTCTTCTGCAGCCTAGTAGAAGCCAGTAAACACATCCCTGAATTCAAAATGAAACAAGAAAACAGGACTGAGGTGAGATGAATCAATGTAGTAGTGAGACAACCCCTTTAATACTTCAGACTGTGCTCTGCTACGAAGAGGGAACGGAGCTTCCCTGCTCCCGCAGCTTCGGCCCCTTCTCTCAGCAGTGCAGTGGGCCCTGTTGCATCCTATGTAGGATACCATCAGAATAACCTCGGCTGCAGTCAGTGGCTTTAGGGCATTGTCTCATGACTAGAGATGGGAGAATTTCTCAAAAATTCGATTTGCCGAATTTTCCGACAAAAATAGTTTCGGTCCAAATTACTTCAGGACAAATCGCGTTAAAAACAGCTATTTCGAGGCTGCACAGAGCCTGTAGGGTGCTGTAGAACGTTGTGCCATATTCAAATATGCAGAGGGAGCTTTATGTGGTCTTCATACAATGTTGTGTCTTAGCATGACACGCACATGCCTGCCGCCGCTCTTAGAATCGCTTCACTCTAAAATTCCCTGGGCACTTAAGAGGGCAAAACTGACCAAAAAACTGAAGCAGGAATGTAGCCTGATAAAGTCATGGCAGCGCCAGCTGGGAAAAAACAAGCTGAGGGCTCAGGCGGCAACATCAGTGACAGAGTGTGGAGGTGACGGCAGCAACCACAGCAGCATGAGGTCAGAGAGTGGCACAATGACATTCTGGAGGTGGCAAAAACAGGAGTAGGCCACAGAGTGGCACAATGACAGAAGGTGGAGGTCATGGCAGGAGCAACAGCAGCAGCATGAGGTCAGACAGTGGCACAATGACAGAGTGTGTAGGTCACGGCAGCAGCCACAGCAGCATGAGGTCAGACAGTGGCACAATGACACATTCTGGAGGTGGCAAAAACAGGAGTAGGCCACAGAGTGGCACAGTGACAGAGTGTGGAGGTGACGGCAGCAGCAACAGCAGCATGAGGTCAGAGAGTGGCACAATGACACAGTGTGGAGGGCACGGCAGCAGCCACAGCAGCAGCATGAGGCAGTATTACGTGAGCGCTGAAGAACCCCCCCCGGTCAGACCTGTCAGAGGATGGACGATGCCGCACATACGCAGCGGCCAACTGACTACGGAGGATTTCTCTATAGTATTTGAGTTTGTCCTCCCCCTCAGCAGCTGGGAAAACGGCTCCCATTTTGGACCGGTAGCGTGGGTCCACTAGGGTGGAGAGCCAGAAGTCATCCCTCTGCCGGATGGTGACTATTCGGTTGTCACTAGCCAGGCAAATCAGCATGCTGCGGGCCATCTGCACAAGTGACTCTGAGGGACTCCCTGCCTCCATATCCACTGTATACTGCCACGGTGCTTGCGGGTCATCTGCCTCGTCTTCCTCATCTCCATCTACCTCCTCCCGCTGCTCCTGCTCCTCCTCTCCTGTCACCTGGGTAGAAAATCCACTCATTTCACCAGACACTGCTTCTGCTCCAATGTCCTACTCCCACTCCTCCTCCAGTTCAGGCCCCACCGGACTCATGTGGCCACAGATTTTCAGCATCGGGTCCAGGACATGAAGCAGTGGAATGACGTTATTCATCCCGTAGTCCTGGCGACTGACAAATAATGTCGCCTCCTCGAATGACCTCAGCAAACGGCATGTGTCACGCATGAGCTGCCACTGGCTGACATCAAAGTTACAAAGGGGAGTACTCCTGTCCACCTCGATCATCAAAAAATCGTTAATGGCCTTTCTCGGTCCAACATGTGCAGGCTAGAATTCCAACGGGTGGAAACATCGCATATCAGCGTGTGTTGGGGGAGGTCATTCTGCCGCTGCAACTCGAGGAGGGTGTTCCTGGCTTTGTAGGAATGGATGAAGTGCATGCACAGTTTCCTGGCCATTTTCAGAATCTTCTGAAGATCGGTGGAAGACTTCAGGAACCTTTTCACAACCAGATTGAACACATGCGCAATGCAGGGCGCATGGACCATCCCTCCTCGGTGCAGCGCGGACACCATGTTCCTCCCATTGTTCGTCACCATGGATGCAATTTGCAGTTGGCGCGGAGAAAGCCACATATCGATTTCTTGCTGCATGACGCAGAGCAGTTCCTCCCCTGTGTGACTTCATTCGCCGAGGCAAGCCAGGTGTAGAACTGCGTAACACCGATGTGCCCTACACATGTGGTATGATGGAGCAGTACTTGTGGAGGCTGAGCTTGTGGTGGTGGTGGTGGAGGAGGAGGCGGACATTGGTGCTGGAGCAGCAGTTTGACAACGTGGAGGAGAAAGCGGGGTCTCCTGTCCAAGTTGTTGTTGTGGCTGGGCAGGAAGCACATTCACCCAGTGGGCCGTAAAGGACATGTACTGGCCATGACCGTAGTTACAGCTCCACACGTCCCCGCTGCCGTGCACCTTGGAACAAACCGATAGGCACAAGGACTGGCCCACCTTCTGTTCTACATATTTGTGAAGGGCTGGTACTGCCTTTTTGGAAAAGAAATTAGGGCTTGGAATTCTCCACCTCGGCTCCGCACAGGCCATTAATTCTCTGAACGGTGTAGAGTCTATAATTTGGAAAGGGAGGGACTGCAGTACCAACAACTTGGACAGGAGCACGGTCAACTTCTGCACCATAGGATGGTTGGACGCATACTGTTGTCTCTTTGCAATCGCCTCGTTGAACGACTGCTGGCGCCATGAGTAGCGAGGAGCAGGAGCATCTGGACTGGGAGATGATGGCAAAGAGACACATCTTCCTTCTGCAGTGGTGGTGGAGCCTTGACTGGCTGCAATGGCATGCGTGCCACTGGGCGCTGCTGCTGTTGCTGCGGCGACAGGATGGACCACCACATCTGAGCCACATTTCTCCCAGGCCACCGGATGGTGACACTGCATGTGTTGACGCAGGGCCGTGGTGCCAACGTTAGCTCCCTGGCCACGCTTCACTTTCTACCCACAGATTCTACATATACCCATATTCGGCTCCTCCGGTGTCATAGCAAAGAACTGCCACACCGCCGAGTAGCTGATGTTACCACCAATGCTCCGCACGGAGTGACTACTACCGCCGCTGCCTCGCTGAGTCCCTGTGCCGCTACTTTCTTGGACCTGCGAAGTTGGTTTTCTACCCCGTGGCCGCTTGGCTCCCGACCTCACACTGCTGCTACCCTGCTGACTCACGGCCACACAACCCACTTGCTGGCTGTGCCACTGCCTGAGGCGCAAGTTGACGCTCTCTTCTCCTGACGATGATGAAGCCCTTGCTTCACCCGGCTCCCAAGTGCGGTCGGCTACATCATCATCGATTATTGTTTCATCTTCACTGCTGTCCTCCTCAACGGTCTTGGTATGCAGAGGCTGACCCCTCACAACATGACCTCCCATGGCACTCTCCACATCTATCCTTTGCCGCCTACTGCAAGAAGCAGGGGATATTGGCCCCATTTCTTCGCTGCCAAGTAGCTGCTGACTGCTGACTGTCCTCCTCAATTGTTCATCCTCGCTGTATAGTGGCGCTCAGCCCAGACAACATAGTAGATCTCTGGCTGAGGGAACCGGATGGGACAGTGGTGGGTTGAGGACAGGTGAGGGCTGCTGACCCGCTCCCGAGCCATGCCAACTAAGGGTTGTGTCTGACGTTCCCACCGACTCTTGGCTGGGGTTGTCAGATGTCATCTGGGAGGAAGTGGATGACCTAGTCAACCAATCAAGAACCCTTGGGTTGCTGGTCAACACACGGCCACTAGATGACACCGGCAGTTCTGGCCTCACCGAGTGACCCCTGCTGCGATGTCCCCATGCGATGCCACTCGCATGTGAAGAGCCTGCCACCTCTCTGTCTGACATACTGTTTGTTCTAAAATGTACAAACTCTGTTTAATGAAGATATTTGTATATGATAAATACACACCCTGTATTTGACTCCAAATGAAACCACTAACAAGCTTGGGTATCCCTGGGATATAAATTGCGCTACACAAATGGCCAGGAAAAATTTACTTGTATGTGCCGTTTAAAAACACTGTGTATTTTACTGAATATAAAAGCACAAAGAGGCTTAATTAACCTTCGGATATGAATTATGCTACATTCAAAATCTGTTCTTTGGCGTTGAAAAACACTGTTTCTTTTAGTTACCACAACAGCAGAAAAACACATAATTAACCCTTGGATCTAAATTGCGCAAAGGAAATGAGCTGCCAAAAATTACCAGCTATGTACGTGTTAAAACAGTGTATTTATGAGCAAACAGCGAAAAAGCGTAATTTACTTCAATATGATTATGCTACAAAATTTCTTCTTTGGCGTTGAAAAACAAGTTTTCAGTGACCAACAACAGGTAAAAATTAATTAACCTTGGATCTAAATTTTGCAATGAATGAGGTGCCAAAAATCATCTATGTAGCGTGTTAAAACGAGTGTATTTTATGAGCACAACAGCAGAAAAATGCTTAATTAACCCTTGATAAAATTGCACAAAGAATGAGCCCAAAAATTAAGTGGGATTTGGATTGTAAAACCACTGTTTCTTTAACTGAATACAACAGCAACAGGCTTAGATAACCCTTGGATATTCAATGTGCTCAAGAACTGAGCAGATAGCATTTAAAAATTGTATATGCATCTGAATTGGACGCACACTGGACTTCAATTCCAATACTCCACAAAATCAAAATGTAAGAGAAGCATTCTCTGAGACAAGCTGTGACACCCCCAAAAAATTGCTGTATAAAAGTTAGTTCTTTAGTGTGAGATCTCAGCAGCAGCTTCACTACACAGCACAGTGAGAACAGTGTGAACTGCCAGCGTCGCGTCCGGACTTATATAGTGCGGTGACGTCACAGAATCCCGCCGGTCTCTGATTGGCATCATCCCTGTACATGTCATTTAGGGTACTCCTTTCTTCCTCCCAGACTTCTTTGCCCCATGTAACGCCATGTGCTCGCAGCCATTTTATCAATTTAAAACACGCTTCGTTCCCGCGAATAACCCCAAACTTCCACTTCGTTCAGAATCGAAGTTTTCCTGAAATTCTAAACGAATTCCACTTCGTTAGAATCGATTCGCCTATCTCTACTCATAACACTGCCTTGGTGCCACCTCCAGTGCAGAGAACCTCCAGCAGCCGTTTGGCTGTACAAAGTTCCATAAGTGCGGGAGATCTCTGTTATTTGTGGGAATCTCCTTCACAATCCGGGAAAGTTGTCAAGTATGAGTTAGATAAACAAGTTCCTGTGCTAGAGATAAGACAGGGAGTAACATCACCTTGGTCGGATGGCTGCTTAGAGCAGTCAGATAAGAGAAAGAACAAGGAGAGGTAGTTGGTTACCTAGAGAACAATTGATATCTCCTGAACAAAGCAAGATCAAAACAGCAGTGCATTTGGTAATAGTCTTTATTTACCTTTCCCTACATGTTAAAAGCTAATCATTGTGGCGAGGAAACCCCTTTTAAGTATTATAGTGTGCTGTGCTAGATCACATTCTCTCATTATGCCACAGGAATCTGCAGCCTGGAAATGTTCATTGACTTAACTTAGAGAATGTTGTGGGCATACTCGGTAATCTGTACAGAGGTTATTCTGCAAGGAAGGGATAAATGTGAGTTGTGACCATCTCTTATTGTGAATAGTGAATCCTATAATATCTATAAATAGGTGTTGCTTGCCATTTTAAGGCTGCCTGTGATGATAAGCAGAGGAGCACAGAGAAGAGATCTCTACATAACAGGATATATCATCCTATCATTAGATATAGACATGGGAAGATTTTAAAAAATTATATAGATCCTTTGAAAAAAAAAATTAAACAATAGATCATTTTCTGATGACATTCCCTGTAAATATCTAATCAACAGTAATACAAGTTAGAACCCCACTGATTTGATACATTTTTAATATGCACCACTAAGCAGAAGTTATGTGGTATCTTGTAGTCTGAAGTTAAAAAAAGAAAAGAAAAAAAAGAAAATTGTACTGGCTTCCACTTCCCTTCCCTACATTAAGGTAGACATGTATGATGGAAAGAGTTTTAGATTCTATTAAATTTAAATGCATTTTATAGGATATATTTTTATATTTTTGGGATATTATATATTTTTATATTCATTTTATATGATAATTTTTTTTTACATTTAAATAATTTAATTTTATATAGTTTGATAATTATCAGAAATTACTTTTTATTATTGTACTGGTGTAAGTTAAAAAATAAGGGACATTTTTTGCCCTAACAGCAAATCTAGCTCTACTTCGACTCCTCAGGCTCAGGCAGATCACATTGAAAGGTCTCCCTTTCCGAGCAGTAATGTGCCTAGTTTTACCGACCCACATTCATATATGTGTCTAATATTACGAGTGTGGTGCGCCACACCCTCAGAACACTCCCAGAACGCCCCTCATGTTAGGCGCATTAGAAAGTGTTGAGTCTTATGAACAATGCACCTAACACATTCATTAGGCGCATTAGACATTGTAGACTGCTCGTTTAGGCGTATTTTACGCCAGAGAAGGGTGAAAAAACTGATTATACATGTCTCCCTTAGTCTATAATTGGTCCATGTAAAGCATGCATTGTCAGGACTCTTATAAGGATATCCTCACCACATTGATAAGCTTTAAACATGTCAGCAAAGGTAAATACAGACTATTACCAAATACATTGCTTTGCTTCCTTTTAGAGTAATTTTTACCTCCTGCTTGTTTGCAGAAGGTTTTTCCAGTCTTACAGCCAACTCTCTCTGCTCAAGCAGCAGCCAGAATGTTGACATTACTCCCTGTTGTGTCTTATCAGCAGCATCAGAGCTTGTTTATCTTTCTTCTTGACAAATCTTAACCCTTTAGAGCTCTGTAGCCCAGCTAATAAAACCCCTCCATCACTTATGTCCCACTAACAGGCTCAGCTAGGAATAACAGAGCTGAAATGTCAATCATGGCTGTAGACCCTCCCATAGCCTGAACAAGAAGTGGGAGCCTGAAGCTGGCTGTGAAGAAAACGCTATGTGAAACAGCCTGATGAGAAAACCCCTTAAAGCTTAGTTAAAGAAATAGTGCAGGATATGTATCTGATTAATGTGCAATGCAGTCTTTTTGGGTAAAAAAAAATGTAAAAAATTTGCAGACTTGAAATCAGCATCTTTTTCCCCACTCCAGCCATTACAGTAGTTTGGTTCGGGGTTTTCTGTCGTCCCCTTCATAAGGGGAACATTCATTTAAAAGTATATAGTAATCACCTTTTATTAAGCCATCCTTTTTGTTGTGTTGACTTAAAAAATATTTTAAAAAAGAAAAAGGCAATAATATTTCACTTTAAAAACATCTTGCACCAAAAAGTGAGGCAAAAATATTTTTCATACTATAAATAGAATTATTAATTGTCCCAAAGTGCAAAATTAACATCAGATCAATTATTTACAGCTAAGGAACTATAAGTAGCTTCTAAGAAAGTCAAGCATAATTAATTTTTCATAGTAGAATCATAAAACTATTCCACCCTGAAAATGTGGACAGTACATTTGCACCATTTGTTTTTCTACTGAATATTAAGTGAGGCACATTACAAGCTGTTATAGTCTTTAGCACAGCGGGTCTTATCAGACAAAGCTTACATTAACAATATGGTTCCTGGTGACAGCTGGAGCTAAAACACATGAGATATGTGACTGTAACCAGTCAGGTCAGACATGTTTTCTCACCCAAGACTCTGCCATCTGTATTAAACAAGTTTCTGCTCTTATTTTCTTTATTATGAAACATTAACTTATAAATTATTTTTTAAAAAAATAATACCGGCCATTTATTTGGTTTCTTTGTTTTTATTTCCTATTTATCATTTTATTGAGATGTTTTTTTTTTAAATAATTATGCATTACACTTTTATGATATTTTGGATGATTGAGATTATATCCTTATAATTTGATACAGCTAAAGAATACTACTTACGGCACCTAAGAAAAGAACTATGAATATTTTAAAGAATATTTTAAAGGCTAATAAATATTTTATCTGCATTATGTACTGAATCTTTAAAGCTTTGTTCACATGTTGATGTGCCACCTCATCCAACCTATCTGTATTTCCTGCTTTTATTTAAATGAAAAAAAAAGCTGTAAAAAAGGACAATATTAGGGTTCTGAGATATATTTGAATGGATTAAAGCATATAAACGCTACTCAGAAAAAGTTAGCTTTCAGTTGAAATTCCAGGATGAACATAAAATTCCTTGAAACATTTTTTAAATGCACTAAATGAGACTCTCTCTTAACTTTAGATGCACACGTCCAACTGTTCATTGTTTCAGTACTTTTCGGACAACTTGATGATATCTAACAAGGAGCTTAATGGCAAAATTCACAACAGGTGTTTGATCCCTGAGTCTCCCAAATAAATTTAGGGGATCAATTTGAATTGGGATGTAAACAGTCGTCCTCATAAGGCTGTTCACATTTCAAAATTATGAGACCAAGAAAACAACTTACCTCGCCATTTCTAGACATCAACTAGGATGCTCTTAGATGGAAGTGGCCACTGAGCCTAGAGTGTAACAGAATATCATCAGGAGGTTGCAACAGAGATACAGAGAGCCTGGAAAAGTCACATAAAGACATAAAAGTGTACATCCTTTGGCTACATCAATCACTGATGACCACTTCATTGTAAGCAACGCCCTGCAAAATCTTATGATAAATGTCACACAAGCAGAGGCATGTTTAAGGAAGGTGAGAGGAAAGCAAGTGACACTTCAGACCATTCGTAACCATTTACATCAGAGTGGTCTGTGTGCTAGATGACAGGCAAGGGTACTGACCACACCACCAGGCACAGGCATCATTATCTTGCATAGGCCGGGGAGCATCTTTGCTGAATGAAGGATCAGTGGTCCTCAGTGCTGTTCAGTGATAATAGTTGTTTTACTCTGAGCAAAAATCATAACCACCAACGATGCTGGAGATGTCAAAAAGAGCACGAAAAGAGCCTTTGGTGGTGGTTTTACAGCGTGGGCAGGTGTGTCTAGTCAATACAGAACTGCCCTACACTTTGTGAATGGTACAGTGACAAGACTCTTCTACTTGAATAACCTCATTAATCCAGTCATTGTGCCTCTGCATGAATAACACAGGGCTCTTTTCATCTTCATGTACAAAAATATTCCAGCTCATCAAGGTTGCATCATTAGAGAGTGGCTGTTGGAGACTGAGGTTCCCTTAAAGGAGTGGCTGCATTTTCTCCAGACCTGAACCCTCTAGGAAACCTATGGGATCAGCTGAGTCACCATGTAGACGATTGTAATTCTGTACTCCTGAACCTCAATGACCTCAGGTGCGCCCTTCAAGAACAGTGGGATGCCTCAGCAATCAATAACTCAACTTGTGAACAGCATGAGATGTCATTGCCAAGCTGTAATAGATGCTCAAGGCCACATAACACGTTACTAAGACCTTGATACTTTTTGATAGTTGTTGGTTTTTGTTCCATTAATTTATTTGAGATGAGAAAATCAATATTGTATGCTACAACTTAAATGGCCTCAGGATAAAATATCACTGTAGTGGGACATTTTTACATTTTCCATATTTTTCACCTGAAAGCCAAATATCCCTAACTTTTTGTGAGTAGTGTAAGTACCATATTATGTTTTAATACTTTGATGAAAAAATTAAAACTTTTTCAGTTTTTTTACATTTCCATTGCAGCACTATTTTCTGAGACCAATAACTTTTTTCTGTCTACGGACCTGATTTAGGGCTTGCTTTTTGCTGGTGGACATGTACTTTTCTTTTCTGACTAACATATAGCTTGATGTACTATTCTGTAATTTGTTACTATTGAAGAATAGTGTTGTAATATGGCTCTCCTATGATACCCTGCTTTTGGTAGGACGATACCTTAAAGGCCTTTATTGCCACCCCTCTAGCTGGCATGGTAACTTATTAGCACCACATGATCGCATTGCAGGGTTGCAATTGGGGATTAAAACGGAAAGATGCCTCATGTTTAGTGTTGAGCGATTGCGTTGGCTATCGAGATCGATCGATAGTCGATAGTCGGGCCGCAAACGAAAAGGGTTTTCGATAGTGAGCATCGTTTATGCGGATGCCCTTTAAAAAGTCTATGGGAGGGGCAACAACAAAATTCATTATTACACCCAAAAAAAACCCCTGGGAAGCTGAAATTAACATCCACAACATAAAAGGGAAATAGTGCAAACCCAATCTTGGGAACCACACTTAGGGTTATAAAAGTCACAAAAAAAAAGTCCCCCGCCCCCAATTACTATCCCTGCCCTTGGGTCCACAGCCTGCCCCCTTAAAACCCTGCATAAACCCAAAAATTTAAAAAGTGCCAGAAGGCATTTATAATTAAAAAACCATCATTTTTACTTGAACTGGCCTTTTGAATCCCCTGTCCGGAAGCAGCATGACCCCCAAACCCGCATACCCCCCATTTAAAAAGTCCCGGGAAAAAAAAAGGAGTCTTTAAACCCACCTTTTTATTTTCACTGGACATTGACTAAAACCTTTGTCCGGGCCACCCCTTGACCCCCAAAACCCTGCATGCCCCCCACATTTAAAAAGGGGCCGGAAAAAGGGTTTTTTAAAACCCCCTTTTTAAAGGTTTAAAGGCCATTGCCCCTATACCGCCCGGGGCCCCCGTGAGCCCAAAAAACCTGCATGCCCCCCCATTTTTAAAAAAAGTCCCGGGAAAAAAGGGTCTTTCCCCCACCATTTTATTTTAAAATGGCATTGACTATCCCGGGCCCTGAGCCACAGATGACCCAGGCCGGAGTTACAGGGGGCGATGAAAGCCCAGGTTTGGCGCCCGCCCATCTTTTAACACGCAGGTTAAAATCCCCCGGGATGACGCAGAAAAACGAAAACTGCCCGTGCTAAAGCAGAGTGCGGAAGGGGAAAGGTGTGGAGAACCCCACCCCTTCCCTGTACACAGCCCAATTTACCTGGGAAGCTTTTTGCCCTCCGAATGTGGCCCAAAATTGAGCTTCATTTGGGAAATACTTTTTGGGTTAACCCCTCCTGTTACCCCAGGCCCCTTATCTTGGCATTTTTTTTCTCATTTTCCCTCAGGCTGGGGGAAAATTGGTCTCGTACTTTGTTTTTGTCGTGCCCCCATCTCCATTTTCCCTTAAATAACCTACATCGGTCTTTTTTTCCCCAAAACCCCTCCCTTGTACAATTCAGGGGAAATTTTTTTTAAACAGCTATTTTGTACTTGAAAAGTTTTTAGTATTTTAAATTCTAAAAACCTTTTTTTAAAATGGGGGAAACCCCACCATGACTTTTTTTTCCTTTTTTTTTTTTTTAAAATTAAAGGGGTTTTTGTCTCAATATGGGGTTTTTGTTTGCTATTTTTAAGGGGATCTTGAAAAAACCAAGTCTTTTTTGCAAAAATTTTCCCCATTAACGGTGTCCTACCTATTCCTGTTTCTGACACACCATCCCCCTTTTTGAGCCACTTTTGAAAATTGAAAAGAACAAAATGTCTTTTTAGAAACCATTTTTTAGAATAGGCCCTGTAGTAAAGCTGCATTTTCCCCGCAAAATCCCCCCAAAAATTTCAAGCATGCCCCTTGGGGCCATTTTGGACAATTGGGGGAAGAAAAAATGCCCTGTTAGAAAAAAATTTTTTTTTTTTAAAAAGGACCTGTAGTATGCTGCATTTAAAGAAAGAAAGCCCCAAAAAAATTATAAAAATGCCCTTCCCCGCCATTTGAAAAAAATTGTGGGGGAAAAGAAATGCCACTTAAAGCCACTTTTCTTTTAAAAAGGGAACCCAAAATTATTGCTGAAT
>JAODAL010048944.1:0-28567 GCA_025379985.1 Phyllomedusa bahiana | reverse complement strand
TTTTTTTAAATCACGTTTCAAATTTATGTGTTACAAAAGTGAAGCTTGTGAGGTACAGCATTGTCGTTCCCTTTTTTCCCTGAATTTTTACATTAGACAGAACCAGGACACTGACAGAAGCTGAAACTGGCCGCGCTTGGTGTTTGCACTTCTTATCTGATGACAGGGAACATGAAGGAGCTTGAAAGGGGGGTGGAGAGAAATTTACAGTGTATGAGGTTGTCTGCTGTATTGAGAATCCAATGGTTGAAATGTAATTATTTGAGTAAACATTGCAGACGCTCCCTTCTTCCTCGCTCTCTGCTCCCCCCCTCCCTCTCACCCCTGCAGCCGTCCATGACTCAGCATGCTTTGTTTATATTCTCTCCTGAGCAGATAAGAGGTAAGGAACTCACTTTGTGGCAAGACCCCTTTATGTTATTATTTATTGTGTTCAACATTGACTGACTCCATACATTCCAATCAGATGGGGCTTCACAGCACAACTCAAACTGAGGCCTTCTGCTGGTGCCGCCTGGTGCCATATCCTCTACCCCTTGTTCGGTAGGAGAAGAGGGCAGCATTACCTGACTGGTTCCTTCTTGGGAGGGCCCCTCTTCTCATAAAACCCCAACCAACTGCATGAGATACCTGAATGACACCTATACCCGCTCTGGATTGTGAAGTGATATAACACTAAGGCTATGTTCACACGGCCATCTGCGGGACGTAATTCAGTCCGTAATTATGCGCCAAAGTGCGCCAATTACGGGCTGAATCCGTCCCAGTCATTACGGTAATCCACAGTTCTCATAGAGAACTATGGATTACGTCTCCTCTACCCGCTCGGCGAATCCGCCGGGCGGGGAGATAATTCACATGTTATTTTCTAGCGGCGTATACGCGCCGCTAGCAGTGATTCTCTCTGGGCCGGCAAGGGGCCGGCCCCCCGCTCCCTCCCCCCGCCCCCGGCCCCACGGCGTACCTGCGGGGCGTAATTACGCTCCGCAGTTAAGCCGTGTGAACATAGCCTAAGGCGTAACTGCATAACTAGGAGCATTTATATTGCAGGGTGATAACGATAACTGAGGGATTGACAGGTTTTCTGGTGATTGTAGTTTAAAGTACGGGTAAAGGGTTAAAGTTAATCAACCTCTATACCTACCACGACCCAAAATACCGCGCCGGACTTCCGATGGTTAAAAATCAGCTTGGTCTGTTAGATAGGATGGTGATTGTAGGGTCACAGGTTTGGATGCTTTGTATCGCTATGAGACAGCTTCATGTTCACAGTTCCTGTTCAGGCTGTGGGAGGTTCTTCAGCTTCATGTTCACACTTCCTGTTCAGGCTGTGGGAGGTTCTACAGCTTCAGGCTCACACTTCCTGTTCAAGATGTGGTTAGTTCTATATGTTTTGGCTCCCACTTCCTGTTCAGGCTATGGGTGGTTCCACAGCTTCATGTTCACACTTCCTGTTCAAGCTGTGGGTGGTTCTACAGCTTCAGGCTCCCACTTCCTGTTCACGCTTTGGATAGTTCTACATGTTTGGGGTCCCACTTCCTGTACAGGCTGTGGGTGTTTCTACAGCTTCAGGTTACTACTTCCCATGCAGGCTGGGGGTAGTTCTACAGCTTCAGGCTCCCACTTCCTGCTCAGGCTCTGGTTAGTTCTACATGTTTGGGCTCCCACTTCCTGTACAGGCTGTGGGTGTTTCTACAGCTTCAGGTTACTACTTCCCATGCAGGCTGTGAGAGGTTCAACAGCTTCAGGCTCACACTTGCTGTTCAAGATGTGGTTAGTTCTATATGTTTGGGCTCCCACTTCCTGCTCAGGCTGTGGGTGGTTCTTCAGTTTCAGGCTCCCATTTTCTATTCAGGCTGTGGGTTTTTCTACAGCTTCAGGCTCCCACTTCCTGTTCAGTCTGTGAGTGGTTCTACAGCTTTAGGCTCCCACTTCCTGCTCAGGCGGTGGGCTGTTCTACAACTGCTGTTCAGCACAGGGAAGCTTGTGTGCATAAGCAGGAGATAAGAACTGCTCTAACTCTGAAAGGAAGAACAGCAGTGTATTTAGTGATATTCTTTATTTACATTTGCCTGCATGTTTAAAACCAATCATTTTAGTGAGAGTGCACCTATAAGATTTGGATTGATGTCAGATTTGACCCAATTTGACCCAATAATAACTACACAAGGCTTGTTTGTAGTTATTACAACGCCCATTGGCACACACAGCAATAACACGGCAATAACACAAATTAAGTCAACCAGCAGTCACATGCAAGTAATATGAAAAGTGTATCAAAAAACTAAATGTAGGGACTTACAAATGGAAGATGGACAGCAAGGCAGACGATGACACCAAAAACACCTGACCCTAACAGCTAGCTTTCCTTAACTCAGTCCCTAACCTGTCCCTAGCTCTGGCCCTAACACCAGACACCCCAATCCCTCTTCTACTGCTGACTATATGCCTACCAGTGCCCGCTGGGATACTAACACTAACCAAAACCACCAAAGAAAACTCAAGGTATAGAACACACCACAAGACTGACACAAGGCAGAACAGAAGCAATAGAGAACGATAACATACAGGGCTCTAATAACTGGGAATAGATAACTAAGCAAAACAGGACTGAATGCAACAAGTTCATAAGACACAATATCTCAGCTACCAGCAACCAGCCACAAAGTGAGCCTCAGCTTTAAAGAGGGCTAGCAATCAGCCACTCCCAAATAATCAAGCTCACAGTGTGCGTGTTCAGGACACACTGCAAGACACAGAGCAAAACAGAAGCAACAAAGGATTAAGGGCAAACAGGGCTCTAACAACTGGGAACAGATATTTAACTCCTTAATGATCGCGCACTGTCTTTAGACGTCGCTGCGGACTCCGGGGTTTGCGGCGCCCTTTGATTGCGGCAGTGCGTTACCGCAGCGCAATCAAAGGGTTCCCCTGCTCTGTCAGGTGATCAGAACACCTGGTGACCCGACAGAGCCAGGGAAACGGCTGCACAGTCAGCCCTGGGGACCTAGAGTGGCCCCAGAGCTGTCTGTGTATGAAGCCAGTGACCAGGACAGACTGTGTGGCGTCCTGATCACTGCCTTTGTCAAATTGACACAGATTAGAATGTATTAGCATATACAAATATGCTAATACATTACTAAGTGTAAAAAAAAAAATTGAAAAATATGTTAAACAGTTCTCCCTTCATGGTAGTAAAACAAAAGGTAAAAACAAACCATAAAAAGTTTAAAAAAAGAATAAAAAATAAATAATAAAATGAAAATACATATTTAATAAAAAATAATTGTACATAAATTACACACACAAAAAAATCTACACATATTAGGTATCCACACGACTGTAATAATCTGTAGAATTAATCTAACAAGTTCTTAGTGTGAAATGTGAATGGTGTAAAACAAAAAAAAATAATAAAATACTGCAATTATTTATAAGTGAACTTAAACTATTCCCCATAAAGTACAATTTGTCTCAAATAAAACGAGGCCTCATCCAACTGCATCATTGAAAAAATAAAAAAGTTACAACTGTTGAAACGCAAGGAGGCAAAAACTAAAATAATGCGCTGGTCATTAACTACTTTTCAGGCGTTCGGCTTAAGGGGTTAACCAAAACACGACTGAATGTTATGAACTCACAAGACACAGTCTCTCAGCTACTGGTATACACAGCGACATCTACAAAGTGAAACTCAGCTTATTAGAGGGCTAGCAATCAACAATCCCAAATAATCAAGCTCACATGCATGCCTGGTCAGCTGGAAACAGTTGCATCACAACAGCTTCATAATAAGCAAGAAAATATGAAATGACAGAATAATTCATATAATTAATAATGATAGTGTGTAGCTATGGAGACACGTAGGTCTGCGTGTGCCAAGAAATAAATGTAGGGACTTACCAATGGACAATAGAAAGCAAGGTGGTTGATAACAAGGACATGGATGGAGATGGAAGGATAAATTACTTGAATCCAGAAGCAAGACACCAAAAACACCTGACCCTTACAACTAGCTTTCTCTAACCTGTCCCTAATGCTGGTCCTAACGCCAGACATCGTTCGCCCTATTCTACAGCTGACAATATACCTACCAATGTTGCTATCTTTGCTAACCCTAACCAAAATAATGGAAAACTCAGCTACTAGTATACAGAGCTCCAGCCACAAAGTGAAACTAAGCTTTATAGAAGTCTAGCAATCAACCATCCCCATATAATCAAGCTCACATGTATGCCTGGTCAGCTGATAGTTGTTTGAGGCATTTGCATAACAACAGCTTCATCTGAGCTAATAAGCAAGAAAATATGAAGCTTTCCCTTACTCTATCCTTACCTTATCCCTAATGCTGGTCCTAACGCCAGACACCCTTAGCCCTATTCTACACCTGACAATATACCTACCAATGTTGCTAGCTGTGCTGACCCTAACCAAAACAACTGAAAACTCAGCTACCAGTATACACAGAACCAGTCACAAATTGAAACTGAGCTTTACAGAAGTCTAGTAATCAACCATTCCCAAATAATCAAGCTCACATGCATGCCTGGTCAGCTGATAGTCCAGATAGTTGCTACAGTCAGTTGCATAGCAAAAATCTCATCTGACCTAGTATGCCAGAGAAGATTTCAGTAGTGTGTAACCATGGCAACACATAAGTTTGCGGAGGAGCTGTATACAGATGGTAGCAAATGTTTAATACAATACTGCTTCCAAATTGGCTTCATTTCTATATTTCAGTTGCATCAGAGCACCAAGGATACATGGAGCGGTTGTAAAAGTAGACGTACCCTTTAAGGAGAAAGGCCCTTTAATTTCTGCTAATACCAATGAGCTTTGCACAGAAGACGATTTGTCGCTGGTTGATATTTTGAGCTCGGCAGGATTCAGACATAAACAGGTGTTCTTCAGTATTTCTTCTGAGTCCAGCTCTAAATATAGCTTCTCCCATTTTCATCAGATGTCTCTGTGGGAGGTGGTAATAAAATCCTCCGTCTCTCAGTAATCTGTTACAAAATGTTCCCAAACTTCACGGATAGAACTACTCGTCACATGCTCAGGTCGTTACTCTTCAGCTCCTCTGCCAAACTTTATTTACATGTCTGTGAAGCTGACACGGGAGCAGAAGTCACATTTCTCTGATACATTTCATTGCTTTTCATGTTCTGCAACTTTTTGACTTTGCTCCAGGAAAGTTGCGAATATAAAACACGTTGTCACCAGAAGCCGTTTATCAGATGTGACTTGCACCATTAATTCTATCCAGATGCTCCTGGAACCAAAATGAGATCTGTACCTGCATCTAACAAGAAGCCGGCAAGAGTCATCGCAATCTGAGAGAGACAGATAAATGGATGGAACGAATGACAAGTACTAATTATAGCTCCCTGCAGAAGAGAAGAACATTTCATTCTGTTATATACATCAGGCGGGAGAAACAATCCAAATATCCATAAGATGTGGACAACGTGTTACCGGAAAGGAAAGAAGAAACATTGTTGCTGTTTTTCCTTTTATCCTCACATCCAACGTTCCGAGCCGATTGATTCTATAATAAATACTTTAAGGGACCGGAGCTTTATTTTTCTGATACAGAGCTCCAAATCCTCTGCAGAGACACAGAGATGCAAAAAACAGATGGGTAATGATACATGTCCTGTGTGTCCACACCAATACTGAGTGCGTGAGGGAGTCTATGACCTTCAGCTGATACACTCATTTTGGGGCCAGACATGTAGGGTTGAATATGACATCATTATATCAGATATCCACAGGGTCTGACTGCTGTGTCTGTGTCCCAATAATTGAGTGGATTCTCTGGGCCCACTAATCCCATAATATAATATAGTAAAACTAAATAAAAAACTACTACCCTACTGCCCCCTATGTACAGGAAAATAACTATTTCGATGTTTCCCCCTTTGTACAAGAATATAACTACTATAATACTGCTCCTATGTACAAGAATATAACTACTATAATACTGCCCCCTATGTACAAGAATATAACTACTATAATACTGCTCCTAGGTACAAGAATATAACTACTATAATACTGCCTCCTAAGTACAAGAATATAACTACTATAATACTGCCCCTATGTACAAGAATATAACCACTATAATACTGCCCGCTATTTACAAGTATATAACTACTATAATACTGCTCCTATGTACAGGAATATAGCTACTATAATACTGCCCCTATGTACAAGAATATAACTACTATAATACTGCCCCTATGTACAAGAATATAACTGCTATAATACTGCCCTCTATGTACAAGAATATAACTACTATAATACTGCCCACTATGTACAATAATATAACTACTATAATTGTGCTCCCTATGTACAACAATATAACTCCTATAATACTGCTCCTATGCAGGGCCGGGACAAGGCATTTTGGTGCCCTAGGCGAGTACAGCCAATGGCGCCCCCCTCCCTCGCTTCCCAAAAATGCCCCCCAACCCATTCCTCTCACCCCTGCGCCAGGTCCTGTCACTAATTTTCTGCACATCCCACACAGATCCCGTCCATCTCCTCAGCAGTCACTGCACAATGGAAATCAGCCCTGACAAATTTGCTTTTTCAAAACCGCTCCCCTCCGTATGACAGTGTAATACCCCTAAATAACAGTCACCGAATAATCCACCGATACATGGAGCAAATCTACCAGACGAATGATTGTTACTAAAAATACTCCTACAAAACCAAGACCCAAAACTATTCCTACCTAAGGATCAAATAATCCTGCCAGACCCTGACCGAACGCAACCCCCACATGTGACCATCAGCTGTACACAGGTTCTGATTACATATACCACCGCCATACAGTGACCATATAGTGGTAGATACTAGTTGTATATAAGTGATTACACTGCAGTTACATTTAGTGACTCACAGGAGACTCTTTTCTGATCAGCGTCGTTCACTTTCCCTTTTCGTCTCCATCCGGTGCACACCTTCAATGCTGATTGCTCCGGCCAATACCCGTCCCTGCAGATTTGGACACAAAAATTTTAGAATCCTCACATTTCCAGCAACTCCTTAATTATAGGTATATAAGTCCCCTCAGTTAGACAGGTATATAGATATAGGGTCACTCTCAGGCAGGTATATAGACATAGGGTCACTCTCAGGCAGGTTATATAGCTATAGGGGCTCAGGCAGGTATATAGGGGCAAACAGGCAGTATATAGCTATAGGGGCTCAGGCATGTATATAGCTAGGGGCTACAGGCAGGCTTATAGGGCCTACAGGCAGGCATATGGGGGCCACAGGCAGGCTTATAGGGGCCACAGGCAGGCTTATAGGGGCTACAGGCAGGCATATGGGGGCCACAGGCAGGCATATGGGGGTCACAGGCAGGCTTATGGGGGCCACAGGCAGGCAGGTATATAGGGGCTCAGGCCGGCTTATGGGGCTACAGGCTGGCGTATGGGGCCACATGCAGGTATATCGGGGCCACAGGCAGGCTTATAGGGCCACAGGCAGGCTTATAGGGGCTACAGGTAGGCTTATAGGGCCACAGGCAGTCATATGGGGGCCACAGGCAGGCATATGGGGCCACAGGCAGGCTTATAGGGGCTACAGGCAGGCTTATAGGGGCTACAGGCAGGCTTATAGGGCCACAGGCAGGCATATGGGGCCACAGGCAGGCTTATAGGGGCCGCAGGCAGGCTTATAGAGGCTACATGAAGGCGTATGGGGCCACAGGCAGGCTTATAGGGGCTACAGGCAGGCTTATAGGGCAACAGGCAGGCTTATAGGGGCTACAGGCAGGCATATGGGGGCCACAGGCAGGCTTATTGGGGCTACAGGCAGGCTTATAGGGCCACAGGCAGGCTTATAGGGGCTACAGGCAGGCGTATGGGGGCCACAGGCAGGCTTATAGGGGCTACAGGCAGGCTTATAGGGCCACAGGCAGGCGTATGGGGGCCACAGGCAGGCGTATGGGGGCCACAGGCAGGCTTATAGGGGCTACAGGCAGGCTTATAGGGCCACAGGCAGGCATATGGGGGCCACAGGCAGGCTTATAGGGCTACAGGCAGGCTTATAGGGGCTACAGGCAGGCTTATAGGGCCTACAGGCAGGCATATGGGGCCACAGGCAGGCTTATAGGGGCTGCAGGCAGGCTTATAGAGGCTACATGCAGGCGTATGGGGGCCACAGGCAGGCTTATAGGGGCTACAGGCAGGCTTATAGGGCAACAGGCAGGCTTAAAGGGGCAACAGGCAGGCGTATGGGGGCCACAGGCAGGCTTATAGGGGCTACAGGCAGGCTTATAGGGCCACAGGCAGGCTTATAGGGGCTACAGGCAGGCGTATGGGGGCCACAGGCAGGCTTATAGGGCTACAGGCAGGCGGAAAAGGGCCACAGGCAGGCGTATGGGGGCCACAGGCAGGCGTATGGGGGCCACAGGCAGGCTTATAGGGGCTACAGGCAGGCTTATAGGGCCACAGGCAGGCATATGGGGGCCACAGGCAGGCTTATAGGGCTACAGGCAGGCTTATAGGGGCTACAGGCAGGCTTATAGGGGCCACAGGCAGGCTTATAGGGGCCACAGGCAGGTAGGGGCTAAAGGCAGGCTTATTATAGGGGCCACAGGCAGACATATAGGAGCTACAGGCAGGCTTATTGGGCTACAGGCAGGTGTATGGGGCCACAGGCAGTTATATAGGGGCCACAGGCAGGCTTATAGGGCCATAGGCAGGCATATGGGCATACATGCCAACTCTCCCGTTTTTGGCGGGGGGGTCCCGCTATTTGGGGTCCCCTCCCGCCCTCCCGGGGGAGTTGGCATTCCTCCCGCTGCCAGCAGGCGGCGGGGGCTCTTTAAATGGCCGCGGCGCCGGAGTAGCGCTAGTGCGCTACTCAGGCGCCGCCGGGCCGCTCCTACTGGCGGGTGAAGCGGGCGCAGCGGCCGCTTCACCCGCCCGGAGTCTCGCTGTGCAGGGAGGAGGCAGGAGGGATCGCTCCCTCCTCCCTCCTCCCCCTGTATGTCCGGCGCCGGGGTGTGCGCCGCACATACAGGTCAGCGGCGCAGGGGAAGTGACGCGCGGCTGCAGGGGAGTGACGCGCGGCTGCTCTCACTTCCCCCTGCGCCGCTGAGGAGATCGGTCGGGAGCTGGCAGCGCTGCAGGAGCCTGGTGAGGTAAGTGGATTTTATTATTTTATTTTATTAGGTGTACCTGGCTACAATGTACCTGGCTACAATGGGGACACTACCTGGCAACAGAGGAGGCACTGCCTGGCAACAATGGGGGCAGTACCTGGCAACAGAGGGGACATCTACCTGGCAACAGAGGGGGCATCTACCTGGCAACAATGGGGCATCTACTGGCAACGAGGGGGCATCTACCTGGCAACAATGAGGGGACATCTACCTGGCAACAGAGGGGGCACTACCTGGCAACAATGGGGGCACTACCTGGCAACAGAGGGGGCACTAGCTGGCAACAGAGGGGGCATCTACCTGGCAACAGAGGGGGCATCTATCTGGCAACAGAGGGGGCACTACCTGGCAACAGAGGGGGCATCTACCTGGCAACAATGGGGGCATCTACCTGGCAACAGAGGGGGCATCTACCTGGCAACAATGGGGGCATCTACCTGGCAACAGAGGGGGCATCTACCTGGCAACAGAGGGGGCATCTACCTGGCAACAATGGGGGCATCTACCTGGCAACAGAGGGGGCATCTACCTGGCAACAGAGGGGGCATCTACCTGGCAACAATGAGGGGACATCTACCTGGCAACAGAGGGGGGCAACTACCTGGCAACAATGGGGACACTACCTGGCAACAGAGGGGGCACTACCTGGCAACAGAGGGGGCACTAGCTGGAAACAGAGGGGGCACTAGCTGGCAAACAATGGGGGCACTAGCTGGCAAACAATGGGGGCACTAGCTGGCAACAATGGGGGCACTAGCTGGCAACAGAGGGGACATCTACCTGGCAACAGAGGGGGCATCTACCTGGCAACAGGGGGGGCCCTAGCTGGCAACAGAGGGGGCACTACCTGGCAACAATGGGGGCAGCTACCTGGCTATAGAGGGGCATCTACTTGGCTACAAGGGGGCATCTACCTGCCTGTAAGGGGCACTACCTGCTTATGGGGGGTTACTACCTGGCTATAAGGGCATCTACCTGGCTTTCTTCCAAAGCCGTTTTGCAGTTAGGTGGAGTGGGGTGTGGCTTTTTGAAGGGGGCGTGGCATACCGAAAGATGGGCGTGTCAATGCAAATCTTCGCCGCGGCGCGCTTAGCGCGCCGCCATCTAAAATCTCCTGCTTTTTCATTTTCAAAAGTTGGCAACTATGCATATGGGGGCCACCGGCAGGCATTTGAGGGGCCACAGGCAGGCTTATAGGGCTACAGGCAGGCTTATAGGGCTACAGGCAGGCTTATAGGGGCTACAGGCAGGCATATAGGGGCTACAGACAGGCTTATAGGGGCCACAGGCAGGCTTATAGGGGCGACAGGCAGGCATATGGGGGCCACAGGCAGGTAAAAACAACAACATTCATACTTACCTGCTGCCCGGGCGCGCGCTCCTCTTCGGGCCCCGCGTCCAGCGCCGGACGGTTCTCCGGCAGCTCCTCGGGCGCACGGCCTGTGACGCGCTATGCGCCCGAGGAGAGTCAGCGTTGCGATGACATCACTTCATCGCGACGCTGCCAGCTGAGCGCCGTACGGAGCCGCGGCAGGTCCTCAGTGCTATGAGGACCCGACGGCCCCGCTGTGTCGGCCCTGCGGCTCACCGGAGGATCCAGCTATCCTCCGGGGAGCGGGCCCGACACTGTCTGCGGAGCAGGGAGCGCTCGCTCACTGCCCCGCAGAAGCGGTCACAGAGACCGCCGCCGCTTCAGGCCCATGGCAGCGGCCTGGAGCCCGGCGAGGGTCGGGGCCCTGACGGCGCCCCTTAGGGATAGGCATAGGTAAGCGCCCTACCTTGGCCTACCCATCGTCCCGGCCCTGCTCCTATGTACAAGAATGTAACTACTAAAATACTGCTCCTATGTACAAGAATATAACTATTATACCGCCCCCTATGTACAAGAATACAACTACTATAATACTGCCTCATATGTACAAGAATATAACTACTATAATACTGCTCCCTATGTACAAGAATATAACTACTAAAATACTGCTCCTTTGTACAAGAATATAACTACTATAATACTGCTCCTATGTACAAGAATATAACTACTAAAATTTACTGCCCCTATGCAAAAGAATATAACTACTATAATACTGCCCCTATGTACAAGAATATAACTATTTATAATGCTCCCCCCTATGTAAAGAAAAATAACTACTTTAATGCTGCTCCTATGTACAAGAATATAACTGCTCCTACGTACAAGAATAAAACTACTATAATACTGCCCCCTATGTACAAGAATATAACTACTATAATACTGCTCCTATGTACAAGAATAAAACTACTATAATAGTGTCCCTATGTACAAGAATATAACTACTATAATAGTGTCCCTATGTACAAGAATATAACTACTATAATACTGCCCCCTATGTACAAGAATAAAACTACTATAATAGTGCCCCTATGTACAAGAATATAACTACTATAATACTGCCCCTATGTACAAGAATAACTACTATAATACTGCTCCCTATGTACAAGAATAACTACTATAATACTGCCCTCTATGTACAAGAATATAACTTCTATAATACTGCCCCTATGTACAAGAATATAACCACTATAATACTGCCCCCTATGTACAAGAATATAACTACTATAATACTGCTCCTATGTACAGAAATATAACTACTATAATTACTGCTCCCTATGTACAAGAATAAAAACTACTATAATACTGCTCCTATGTACAAGAATATAACTACTATAATACTGCCCCTATGTACAAAAATTTTAAAACTACTATAATACAGCTCCTATGTACAATAATATAACTGCTATAATACTGCCCTCTATGTACAAGAATATTAACTACTATAATACTACCCCCTATGTACAAGAATATAACTACTATAATATGCTCCTATGTACAAGAATATAACTACTATAATACTGCTCCCTATGTACAAAAAATATAACTACTAAAATACAGCCCCCTATGTACAAAATTTATAACTACTATAATACAGCTCCTTTATGTACAAGAATATAACTATTTATAATACTGCTCCTATGTACAAGAATAAAAACTACAAATAATACAGCTCCTATTTTACAAGAAATATAACTATATAATACTGCTCCTATGTAACAAGAATATAACTACTATAATACTGCTCCCTATGTATAATATTATAACTACTATAATACTGCCCCCTATGTACAAAAATTTATAATACTAATTAATACAGCCTCCCTATGTACAAGAATATAACTACTATAATACTGCCCCTCCTATGTCAAGAATATAAACTTTTATAATACTGCTCCCCTTGTACAATAATATAACTAACTATAATACAGCTCCCTATGTACAAGAATATAACTACTATAATACAGCTCCTATGTACAAGAATATAACTACTATTTTACGCCTCCTATGTACAAAAATTTATAAACTACTATAATACTGCCCATGTACAAGAATATTAACTACTATAATACTGCTCCTATGTACAAGAATATAACTACTATAAACAGCTCCTATGTACAAAAATATAATAATATTTTACCCCCCCCCTATGTACAAGAATATAACTACTATAATACTGCTCCTATGTACGAGAATATAACTACTATTATACCGCCCCCTATGTACAAGAATATAACTACTATAATACTAATCCCGTCACTGCCCTATGCCACCAGGGATATTTATGCTAATCTTATACTTCCACAGTCCACAAGAAATATTAACTTAAAATATTCACTTCTTACTACCCTCTACCAACAAGAAATATTGAATCCAAGTTCTGTGTAAAGCTTTGCCCCCCAAGATCAATCCTTGTTTATATCCAGCCTGGGATAAGGCTTTCATCACAGTTTTGCAGTGTTCCTCGGGGCATTTCCTGATGCATCTTTGATTGGTATTCATCATACAAGGGCTATAATGCTGCAATCCCTTTTGCTGCACGGTGTAGTCTGCTTTCTTGTTCCAAACAGTTAAAAAAACACAACATTGATGTTTAAAGACAAAGGGTGACATGTATGATTTTTGGTGCAAAGGTACCATTTTTGCACTCCTTAGTAGCATAGAATGCTCCTGAATCTATGAACCTGTTCTCCTGTGGGTCATAGATTTAGCGCTTTCTAGCTACAAAGCGACGCTTCTGGCTCAGGTAAACCACTTTGAAAGTGCTCTACCTATCCCAGCAGTAATGCACCTGGATTTGCAGTACTGAAGCTATAATACTGTAGCTTCGTACGGTTGTAGTGCACCCACCTCCAGCACACACCCCTGAATTCATGCGCATTACAAAGTGCCACAGGCAGTCTGTAATGCACTTAATACTGGAGTGTGCCTCATTTAAACTATAGCGAACGGGGCTGCACCACTTTTCGGGCTGAAAAGATGCCATAATACTGTAGTGTGCCTCATACATGTCGCCCATTGAGTCCGCAATGTGAAAAGAGTCTGATCTGCCAGAGGATAAGTCAAAATCTCCCCAAGCTTAATACAAGCAGTAGTATGTGTGCACTATATGGTGGTATTATTTTAGCACCATATGGAAATGATATGCATACATAAGTCAAATTCAATGGATTTGGGCAGAATAGGAAAAGCCCTCGAAGGCGACGATAGGAGCGCATTGAATCCCTTCCTAAATCCCACTGCTGTGTTTACCAAAAGATGCTAATGGAGATGAGCTGATGAGGATTGGGGTGAGGGTTGCGTTGTGGGGCGTCCTCCGCCGTCTGATGGTTGGAGATGTGTGCGGTAATATATTCCATCTGTGTCAGTGGCCGTCAGGGCTGTTTTGGATGCTAATCCTACAATCTGCTCGCTGGCTCTTTATAAATATTTATGGGCAGCTTTATATTTGACTGTTTAATAAAACCTTCTTTTTTCCCGGCTGTAATTTATTTTTCTATTAAGGGGTTACAAAATAATCTTCTCCCCGGGCCCCGTATAAGTCCAGATAGTTTACAACTTTTCTCATTAGTAATTACTTTGTGCCGTCAGTCTCACAGGGGGTTTGGCAGGACTTTGCCGAGTTTTTCTTAGGAAAATACGCTCCTTGTTTATCCAGTAGACGCAACTGTTGACCTTTTATTTTTGAAAAGTTTTAGTAGCTGTTGTAAATTGTGGAGGCTTTTGTCTCAATTGAGAAGAAGTGAGAAGGGTCCATATAAACACTCAAAAACCCAACCAGTATTGGACTTGGTGCCTGGGGAAAAACAGTAAAAATTATTCCTGGGGCCCACCAGTGGTTATGATACCTGGGGGCCACCAGTGGTTATGATACCTGGGGGCCACCAGTGGTTATGATACCTGGGGGCCACCAGTGGTTATGATACCTGGGGCTCACCAGTGGAGCTAATTCTTGTAGCCCACCAGTGGAGCTGATTCCTGGAGCCCATTAGTGGAGTTGATTCTGGAAATCCAACAGTGGAAGTGATTACTAGAGCCCAACAGTGTAGCTGATTCTTTGGGCCCACCAGTGCAGATGATTCTTGGGGCCACAAGTGGAGGTGATTCTTGAGGCCACCAGTGGAGATGATTCTTGGGGCCCACCAGGGGTTATGATACCTTGGGCCCACCAGTGGAGCTGATTCTTGGAGCCACCAGTGCAGTTGATTCTTGGGGCCCCACCAGTGGAGGTGATTCTTGAGGACACCAGTGGAGATGATTCTTGGGGCCACCAGTGGAGTTGATTCTTGAGGCCACCAGTGGAGATGATTCTCTGGGCCCACCAGTGGAGATGATTCTTGGGGCCCACCAGTGGAGGTGATTCTTGAGGACACCAGTGGAGATGATTCTTGAGGCCACCAGTGGAGGTGATTCTTGAGGCCACCAGTGGAGATGATTCTCTGGGCCCACCAGTGGAGATGATTCTCTGGGCCCACCAGTGGTGATGTTTCTTGGGGCCCACCAGTGGAGTTGATTATTGTGGCCCACCAGTGGAGATGATTCTTGGGGCCACCAGTGGAGATGATTCTTGGAGCCACCATGTAGTTGATTCTTGGGGCCCATCAGTAGAGTTGATTCTTGGGGCCACTAGTGGAGGTGATTCTTGGGGCCTACCAGTGGAACTGATTCTTGGAACCCACCAGTAGAGGTGATTCTTGGGGCCCAACAGTGGAAGTGATTCTTGGAGCCCACCAGTGGAGTTGATTATTGGGGCCACCAGTGGAGCTGATTCCTGGAGCCCACCAGTGGAGGTGATTCTTGAGGCCCACTAGTGGAGATGATTCTTGGAGCCCACCAGTGGAGCTGATTCTTGAGGCCCACTAGTGGAGGTGATTCTTGGGGCCTACCAGTGGAGATGATTCTTGTAGCCCACCAGTGGAGGTGATTCTTGAGGCCCACCAGTGGAGATGATTCTTGTAGCCCACCAGTGGAATTGATTCTTAGGGAAAAACAGTGGAGTTGGTTCTTGGTGCCAGTCCTACAGCTGCTAAATATGAGTGCTGCTTCTGCTTCTCTTTATCCCCCTTTCTCCCTGAAAAGCATCCCCATTCCTGCTACTCTAAATGGCCTATCATGCTTAAGGGTCCACTAGGGGTTTCCCCTTTCTTCGGGGGCCCCGTCCAACCCTCCCCCCAATTTTAGTTAGGACACCGTTTTAAAAATCATAGATAAGTTAAATAATAATGCTTGCTCCTGTTTTGGAGGAGAGAGGACCAATTGTGTAGGTCCTTGGGAAAAAAAAGACGAATTTCCCCTTACCCTTTTATTTGGGAAACGAAGTATTTTATACATGTTGATCACTGGATCCAAAAATTTTGGGCCCTTTGTTATGTGGCCTTTTTTTTCTACGGAAAAACCAAAAAAAGAAAGGGTTTTTCAAAGTTGGTACAGAGTGGAGTTTTCTTTTTTTTTAAGTGTTATTTTTCCCCTTTAGAAGTGTTGATCCAACCCAAGTACCCGATATTCCGAGAAAAAATGAAAAAACATTTGTATTTATGGTGAGAAAGGAAGATGTATATTCTCCAGAACAAGGAGGAGACGCATCAAATCAGGATGAAGCTGTGTTTAAGGAGGATTGTGAAGGATCAGGTTAAAAAGAAACTATCGGAGATCGAGAGATGAAATAACAATGTGACATGATGGATCCTTCGAGAGGGGCACAGTCACGCAAGGAATTATCCCGCGTCTGTTCTTCCCCAAGCTTAAAATTTTTTTTTGCTAGTTCAAATTAAAAGAAAGGTGCAAAAGGGTTTTTAAAATATAATATAACAGAGTAAAAGTAAAAAAAAATTTAATATACAATAATGCCCTCTATTTACCTAATAAAACTATATAAAATGCCCCTTTGTACAAGAATATAATATATTAATTTTTCCCCCCCTATGTAAGAAAATTAATATATAATCTCCCCTAGTACAAGTTTTATTCTATAAAATTGCCTCTATGTACAAGAATATAACTCTTAAAAACTGCCCCAAAGAAAGAATATAATACTATAATACTGCCCCCTATGTAAAGAAATAACTAAAAATTGCCCCATTACAAGAATTTAACTATATAATAGTCCTTTGAAAAAATAAAATCTTAATACTGCCCCCATTTTCAAAAAAAAATATATTAAAAGCCCCCTATGACAAGAATAAACTAATTTAATACCCCCATGTAAAAAGTTTTTAAAAAACTATAATATGCCCTTGTACAAAATATAATACTATTTAATATGCCCCCCTATTAAAAGAATATTTATAATATTCCATGTACAAAATATAACTACTATAATATGCCCCCCTATGTCAAGAATTAACTCTATAAACTCCCCAGTACAAGAAAAAAAACTACTTTAAACTGCTTAGTACAAAAATATAAATACTATAATTTTTGTAAAGATTTTAATCATAAACCGCCTTTGTACAAGATATAATACTATAAACTGCCCCTTTATGTACAAGAAAAAAATGCTATAATACTCCCCCTTGTACAAATAAAATCTATAATTTCTGCCCCCATGTAAAAGAATATAAATATAAATATTTCCCCCTTTTTACAAGAATTAAAAACCTATAAACTGCCCTATGTAAAAGAATATAATACTATAATACTGCCCTATGTACAAGAATATAACCCTCTTTAATATGCCCCTATGTAAAAAGAATATAAACTACTATAATACTGCCCTATGTACAAAAATATAACTGCTATAATACTGCCCCCAATGTACAAGAATATAACTGCTTTAATACTGCATCCTATGTACAAGAATATAACTGCTTTAATACTGCCCCCTATTGTCAGTCTAATAGAGTTTCATTGGTGCTAGAGTGTTCTCTTCTCCACAGATGTTCTGATTATTGGGTTGATTCTTGTACCTGGTGTTTGATGGGCGCCGTCCTCTCTGCTCTTCTCTGCTCTGTAATGAGGTTACGGCACATATTTTGGCTCTTGCTCTCAGTGAAGGTCATGGCGCTTTTTTCCGTCATGATTTTGTGTTTCCTTTTAATTAGATTTTTCCTTTGTAGAACAAAGCGGCTCCTGTGTCTTGTGGTCGAGGACGCGGCAGGAAACTTAATTGTGGCCCGTGTGTGACTTTGTGACTCTTCCGTCCTCGGCTAATGACTCGTAGTTTTCCTAATTTGTTCTTGAGTTACCGGTGTCCTTGTAGGAGACGCTCTTTGTATTTTGTACCTTGGAAGTTGTATGATTAATTACGCCGCGCGCATTGTTATGGTAACGAGCCGCCCGAGGACGCAGCGCGCCGCCTCTCTCCCGCTAAATTAAAGATTGTTTTTTTGGCAAACAAGCTCCTCGTTACCGCGCCGCTTCATTCTACTGGAAGGAAAGTTGATTTATCTTGAGACTCGAAAACTTTCTTCAGATCACGCTGTTCCTGTTTATCCGGGGAGTCGCTCAAGTCGAAAATTGCTGCACATTAAACTCCAAATCTAGAAATAAAAGGTGTTCTATTTTTTGCAGATATTAGTCGGCTCCTCGTCGCTTTGAAGCAGTTGTTCAAGTAATTTCTATAGATTTAAGAAAAAAAATTGTACCCATCTCTTAAAGGGATGTACTGCTGAACCATACACGGCTCTTATATGGATATACTTCATATATATTGTGGCAGAGCGACCTTGGGTGGTCGCATGGTGCTGCCACTAGGTGGCGTACGTCAAGAGACCCGCTGGAAACGTGCCACCGAGGGCCTGGTCTCGGTGGGGGACACCAGGTATTGTCGGTCAGCAACATTAGGTTGCTGACCCTTGTACATAGTATAGCTAATGTCCAGACATTAGGGGCTGGCCTTCCCGGAACAGTTGCAGATGGGTGGGTGGCTGTTCCCACATTCCAGTTCCCCATGTTCCAGGCCAGGTTTAGTGCAGGTACCTGGAGACCTATAAAAGGTCATGAAACAAGGATGCCCAGCGCTTTTCGCCGTGGACGCCGAAAAGGCGTTTGATAACGTGAAATGGTCTTGGTTGTATAAGGTCAAAATGAACATACAAGGGAACTTTAGGGCTTTTACGGAAGCTATTATATGACCAACCCAAAGGCCACAGTAAAACTCCTGGGTTCCCATCAGCTCCTTTTGGTACAGAAGGGGACAGACAGGGGTGCCCGCTTTCTCCTTTATTGTTTAATATCGCTCTAGAGCCGGGATTAGACATTAATTTGTTCCGATACTTTGAGGGAATAAGGTGGGCAGAGAGGAGGTCAAGCTATGCTGCTTTGCAGATGACATGATGCTTTCCTGAGTTCGCCAAAAAAGATCATTGGGTAAGGCATAACATTTCTGAATCAAGTGGGACCCCTTAGGGGTATAAAAAATTTAATATATCTAAAAGTCAACTGCTTCTTTAGGAGATTACAGAGGTGGGGTCAGCTCAGTGAGGGGGTCCAGGTAGTCTTTTCCCCCTTGACTTATTTAGGGATACGAATTGGAAAACAGAGCTCAGGCTTAATTAACAAAAATGAACTATGGGCCTTGTAGAAAAAACTAGGAGAATTGAAAAGGTGGAGTGCATTACCTTTTTCATTATTTGGTCGGGCGAGCTGATCAAAAGGGTAAGCTTTGCAGTCTGTTGTTATCCCTTGCAAAACTTGCCATTCTTTGAAAACATAAGGATGTAAAAAGGTTACAATCAGCATTTGTGAAATTTTATGGAATTCCAAAAAGACCTAGGATTTCCTATAAAAGCTTAGTTTACCAAGTTGGACGGAGGTCTGAACCTTTCCCAAATTAGAATATATAATTAGCGGCGTTGGTGCGCATGTGAGGGACTGGCTAAACGAGAGCAATAGCTTCTCTAACTAACACCTTGAACGGCAGCTGGCTTGCCCAGAGAACCTGGTTGCGCTCTTACATACGCCGGTTAGGGATCTTCCCCCGCAGGTTAAACGGAGTGGTGGTTCTCAGAGACACTATTGCCACATGGAAGCATGTCAGGAAGCTGTCACTTTGCGTGCATCTATTAAATATGCTCCCATCTGGGAGTTGCCCGCATTTCTGGCAGGGAGAGAAAATAAGTTTTTTGAGGTCTGGAGAAATAAGAATATAAGATCTATAGGAGACCTAATCAATGAGCAGGATAATAGGTTCATGACGTGTCAAGAAATGAAAGAGAAATACGGTTTCAGGGAAGGGCAAGTGTTCCAATTCTGGCAAGTGATGGCCTTTTGTAAATCTTAGTTTAAAAATTTAGCGGCAGCAGAGACGTCTGGAGTATTTGATGATCTGGTAGGGGATCAAGAACGCGGGGGTTCCTTGTCCATGATTTATAAGAGATTATGTGACAGAGTGTTAGCGCCAATTAAGGAGTCATTCTTCCGTTCGTGGGAAAGGGAGCTGAGAGACCCCGAGATCCAGCAAAAGATCAGAGCGGGTTGGGGGAAAATTAGAGCTTCTATTATTAACGAAAACTGGATGTTCTTCCGCTTGGCTCACAAAGCCACTTAGGCGTTTGATCTCCCGTTCAGGAATGCCCCAGCGCACTATCTCGGGGAATGTCCCAAATGTAAGCTACAGAAGGCCGACCTGTTACATGGCATTGCCCGAAGCTAAAGACATATTGGGATGATATTCTTTTGCTGATTAGAGAGGTGTGGAATGTGGAGGTGCAGAGTGATCCTATAAGCACGATCTTCCATTATATCCTTGTAAGGGACAGTAGGAGGTGAGAGACGCCAGCTTTACTAAATCACAAGGGGGTGCACACGTTATTACTGGTTGCTAAGAAGTGTATCCTAAGACATTGGTTGGAGGAGAGTGTCCCGACAAAGGAGGAAGTTGTTATGTTAATTAAGAGATTGCTAACCATAGATAGGATTGAGGCGGAAACAAATAAGAGCTCTTTATCTGAGAAGTTCTTTAAAAAATGGAAGATTTTTTATTATTAAATTTTTTCGGATTGAAGAGGTAGGGGCCTGATGGATCATTTCGCACTTCTGATTACTACCTCGGGGGAAAAAGTTGGTGGTTCCTTGGAGACTAGGGTGGGGGTGACAGGTGACGAAGGTAAAAATTGGGTTGACTGACTAGGGGAGAGAGGTTACGGGGAGGAATTCCTGGACTGTAGAGGGGATCTTATCCTTGATGTAGATTGAAGGGTTTCACAGTTAAAATTTTTGGTGTCAGAAATTCCAAGTTCGGGGTTGAGGGGGGGGGGGGGAGGAGGGTGGGACTTTAATGGGATTGTTTAAGATAGGCTCGGCTGTTTTCTTTGTGATTGTTCAGATTCTTTTTAATGGGAGCAGTGTATAGATCTACTAAGCCTGTGATTCTGACATAGTGTTTGATTAGTGCAATATGACTGTTTTGTAAGTGTTGACATTTTCTCTCCAATAAAAATCATTTTTTTTTTTTTTTTAAAACAAAGGTCATGGCCTGCAGGTGTTCAGGGGGCGTGGTTGCTTTCTGGCAATGTGGAGCAGCAGAGGAGCTGGCAAGAGGTTCTTGCCCCCGGAGGCTTGGAGAGAAGTCTGCCCCCAGTGTGGGTAAAGTGGTTATGGTGCTCGGCGATAGGCCGAGGCCATTGGTAGAGAGGGTCTCCCCAGCTGTTTAGTCAGCGGCCTGACGGCCTGAGGATGTTGTTGATATTTTGGTTATTGTATGTTGCTTTGCCTCAATAAAGCTGGCTGAGGCCAAGTTTAAACTGGAATCCTGCAGTCTGAGTGCCATCCGTTTAACCGAAGCGGCGATCCATGAGCTAAAGTACCCCCAGGACGGCCCAGGAGGGCATCCAGACGAGAGTGGATCGTCACAATATACATATATATCTTTTTTTAAGGTTTCCTTATGCACTTTGCTCTTTCTGACTTCCCCTCTTTGAGCTCTGATAGCACAGTAGCAAGAGGACTGTTTAATGGTCCCTCTTTCAGGCTGGCTATGGCCTAAGAAGTGTAAGTATTATCAGCAGCACCTGCTAAGTGTGAAGAAGCCCCTTCCCCAGTGCAGATAAAGATGACCCTGTTTTCCTTTCATGTATTGCTTGTCTTCTAGTAAAATCCCATATGTTCCTGTCGAGAGAACAATAGAGAGATCATTATGTCATTACCTACTATTTGGAAAAGCATTTCTGCTACTTTTAAATACGTGAAAACTTGAGGTCCTTAGTGCACATTTTTGATCAAAACTATAAAAGCCCATCTACCAATGGCAAGGCAACCCCAATACAGGTGGGAACCTGCTCTATGGGAAACATGTGTGAAGGAAGGCGCTTCGAAGTGAATTGTCGAGTCTCGTTTTCAGTGAATAATGCGCCTGAATGTATGAAAGTGTTTTCTGTGTGTTCATAAATGGCGTCTAAACTTCCCCGCCCCTCGCCTGTGTGTTTGGCGCATTACGGAACTTAGGCGCATAAGTAATGCCCCAAACATAAGTAATGCCCCAAACATAAGTAATGCCCCAGGCTATAGATAGGCTGGAAAGAAAGAAGAGAAAAGTCATTAGAATAACATGTCAGTGATAGAAACTATGGGACTGATCCTGCTTGGTGGACCACATGTCCCAGCAACACCTGTGCTGTGTCGGCTCTTGCTGTATGTAGAATAAAGGGTGAGAGCAGCAAAAATAAATTTCAAATTTAATGTAGTAAAAATTAAAAATGAAAAAATCTGAACATCATCATCAGTGGTTATTTAATGTAAAATCAATTTTAGATTCTATTAAATTTAAATACATTTTATGGGAGATATTTTTATATTTTTGGGATATTTATTTTTATATTAATTTTATAGGATAAATTTTTTTATTAAATTTAAATAATTTAATTTTATACAGTTTGATCATTATTAGAAATTACTTTTTATTATTGCACTGGTGGAAGTTGAAAAATATTGGACATTTTTGCCCCTTACAGCAAATCCAGCTCCACTGCCGACTTCTCAGGCTCAGGCAGACCACATTGAAATAGGTCTGCCTGCCGGAGCAGTAATACGCCTAATTTTGCCGAACCACATTCATAAGTGTTTCTGATATTACGAGTGTGGTGCGACGCCCCCAGAGCACCCCCAGAGGGCCCCCAGAACATCCCCAGAACACCCCCGAGAACGCCCCCAGAACAACCCCAGAACACCCCCAGAGCGCCCCAGCCGCCCCCACAAACCCCAGAACACCCCCAGAGGGCCCCCAGAACACCCCCAGAACACCCCAGAGCGCCCCAGAACATCCCAGAACACCCTCACCAGATCACCCCCAGAACACCCCAGAACACCCCCCAGAGCCCCTCCCCAGAACACCCCCAGAAACGCCCCCAGAACACCCCAAACACCCCCAGGGGGCCCCCCCGAACCCCCCCAAACCCCCCCAGAACACCCCAAGGGGCCCCCCCAGAACACCCCCAAACCCCCCCAAACACACCCAAAAAACCCCCCCCAGAGGGCCCCCCAAAACCCCCCAGAACACCCCCGAGAGCGCCCCCCAAAAACAACCCAGAACACCCCAAGGCGCCCCAGGGGCCCCCCCGAACACCCCCAGAGCGCCCCCCAGAACCCCCCCAGAACACCCCCAGAGGGCCCCCAGAACACTCCCAGAACACCCCCAGAGCGCCCCCAGAACCCCCCCAACACCCCCCCAGAACACCCCCAGAACACCCCCAGAACCCCCCAGAACCCCCCCAGAACCCCCCCGAACACCCCCAGGACGCCCCCAGAACATCCCCATAGCACCCCCAGAACACCCCAGAACATCCCCACGACACCCCCAGGACACCCCCAGAACACCCCAGAGCAATCCCAGAACACCCCCAGAACATCCCCAGAACACTCCCAGAACACCCCAGGCAATCCCAGAAACCCCAAAACCCCCCCAAAACACCCCCAGAGCGCCCCTAAACACCCCCGAACACCCCAGAACAACCCCAGAGCGCCCCCAGAACACCCCCAGAACCCCCCCAGAGCGCCCCCGAAAACGCCCCCAAAAACACCCCCAGAACACCCCCAGGAGGCCCCCGGGAACGCCCCCAGAACCCCCAAGTGCCCCTATGTTAGGCGCATTAAAAAGGTCGAGTCTTACAGAACTTCATTAGGCGTTTAAACTTGTAGCCGCTCCTTGGGTGATTTGATGCCAGAAAAGGGTGAAAAACCTGTCGCACTTGGTGCTTATTCAGACTTCCAAATTTAAGGGGGAGAAGATTCAAACTATAAACTTCTCTGATTTCTGTGAGGGATGGGCAGAACCTCAGGTTTTCATGTATTTAAAAGTAGCAAAAATGCTTTTCCCAAAAAATCTTATGTTCCCATTTTTTAGTGCTTGTAGAGCTGCTGCTATTGTGTTGTGTTTGCATTTTGCTGCCCCACCAGCCTACGCCTATGCTTATTTTTCTAAGAAATCATTTTGGATGTGCAGACCAAACTTTATTTTTAGATTACCTATTATTTGTAATGAGACTATATAGAGATAAAAGGCAGCTAAAGTAAAGCGAGGTTCGTCTTCTCTGCCAAACAGAAGTTCTATCTCACAGCTAGAGAAGGAAAATAATTTATAGATTTTTTTTAATTGCATAGGACTGCTGAAATAAGTTTTTTTTTCCAGGAATATTAGTCTTAACAAAAATACTCCTTTTTTGATTGAAGAGTCCCTTTAAAAAGGCATTCCCCATGCCTTTACCATTTGTTGCTGGACAGCTGAATTCGCTGGTATTGTTCTCTGTTATCAGCCGTTACTTACTAGGGCCTAGGGGTTTTCTATTTTCCAGTCTCCAGCTATCACCTGTTCTCTTTGAATCCTTTATGACCTGAGTCTAAGGGCTGCAGCCAGTAAGGCATTTGGCTGATACCAATTTAGTGGCTGCCGCATTAGGGATCACATAAGTCACTACCATTAAAGAAACATAAATGACCAAAAATCTGTAATAATGTGCAGGGCAGGATCAGGATTCAGTGTTTCTCTTATCACTCAGCTGCTGCGGAACCTCTTTTAGGCGGCAGTAACTCCATGCCAATGAATAAATCATTTACAGCACCAACCACAATTTGTGCCACCTACTGGGTCTTTATGTAGTATCGGTCACATCACCCCCACCCATTATCAGTGACTGCTGCTCTATTCAGCCTCAGTCTCATTGCCCCTATAGTGTCAGCTGCTGCTCCTCCATTCAGTATCACCCAAATTACCCCCCTAGTGTCAGCTACTGCTCCTCCATTCAATATCACCCACATTGCCCCTATAGTGTCAGCTGCTGCTCCTCCATTCAGTATCACCTACAATGCCCCATAGTGTCAGCTACTGCTCCTCCATTCAGCATCAGCCACAATGCCCCCATAGTATTAGCTACTGCTCCTTCATTCAGTATCACCCAAATTACCCCCCTAGTGTCAGCTACTGCTCCTCCATTCAATATCACCCACAATGCCCCCATAGTGTTAGCTACTGCTCCTCCATTCAGTATCCCCCACATTACCCCCCTAGTGTCAGCCACTGCTCCTAAATCCAGTATCACCCACATTACCCCCCTATTGGCAGATACTTCTCCTCCTTTCGCATCAGTCACATTACCCCCTTAGTGTCAGGTATGGCTCCTCCATTCGGTATCAACCACACTGCCCCCATAGTGTCAGATACTGCTCCTCAATTCAGCATCAGTCAAATTACCCCCATAGTGTCAGTTACTGCTCATTTCATTCAGCATCAACCACTCTGCCCCCATAGTGTCAGATACTGCTCTTCAATTCAGAAAGAGCCACATAACCCCTTGTGTCAGGTTCTGCTCTCGCACACAGTTCCAGACATATTGCCCCCCCTAGTGTCAGCTCCATGTCCTCCCATATACTGTACTGTAGTTCCATTTAGGATCCCTATAGCCACATCTCCCAGTTGGTGGTCAGTGCTCCAGTACCAGCTACAGCCACAGTCAATAGCCCATCCCTGTGAATACCCTGTCCGCCTCTGCTCCCAGGTAGTAGTCCCTATAGTCATGTAGTAGCCCCTATAGCCATGTAGTAGCCCCTATAGTCATGTAGTAGCCCCTATAGTCAAGTAGTAGCCCCCTATAGTCAGGTAGTAGCCCCATATAGTTAGGTAGTAGCCCCCTATAGTTAGGTAGTAGTCCCTATAGTCAGGTAGTAGCCCCTATAGTCAGGTAGTAGTCCCCTATAGCCTGGTAGTAGACCTCTATAGCCATGTATTAGCCCCTATAGTTATGTAGTAGCCCCTGTATCCATGTAGTAGCCCCTATAGCCACGTAGTAGCCCCTATAGTCATGTAGTGGTCCCCTATAGCCAGATTGTAGCCCCTATAGTCATGTAGTAGCCCCCTATAGTTAGGTAGTAGCCCCCTATAGTCAGGTAGTAGCCCCTATAGTCAGGTAGTAGCCCCCATAGTCAGGTAGTAGCCCCCTATAGTTAGGTAGTAGTCCCTATAGTTAGGTAGTAGTCCCTATAGTCAGGTAGTAGCCCCTATAGCCAGGTAGTAGTCCTCTATAGCCAGGTAGTAGCCCCTGTAGCCACGTAGAAGCCCCTATAGCCACGTAGTAGTCCCCTATAGCCAGGTAATAGCCCCTATAGTCATGTAGTAGTCCCCTATAGCCAAGTAGTAACCCCTATAGTAATGTAGTAGTCCCCTATAGCCAGGTAGTAGCCCCTATAGTCATGTAGTGGTCCCCTATAGCCAAGTAGTTGCCCCTATGGTCATGTAGTAGTCCCCTATAGTCAGGTAGTACCCCCTATAGTCATGAAGTAGCCCCTGTAGCTGTGTGGTAGCTAATGATATTAAAATAAAAACACATACTCACCTCTCCATGGTCCGCGCGGCAGGTCTGGGAGCTGCTGAGAAGTGTAAGTGGCGAGACGTCATCACACCGCTTACACTGTCACGCAGCTCCCAGAGATCTCATGGGCTTAGGAGATCCAATGTCACAAGGGGTGTGGTGAAAGCCATGTGCCCCCTGTGACGCTGATACATACAGGGGAGAAGGCAGGAGGGTAACGATCCATCCTGCCTCCCCCCTGTACCAGAGCTGTGACGACTCTGCGCAGCATTAAAAAAAGGCGCCCCCGAGTAGGGGAAACTTTGGGGGGGGGCCCCGAGGCCCGGGGGGCCGCGGGCCCGCCTCACCCGCTATTTGGAATGGCCTGTTAGGGGAACGCCCCCCGTATGTGCGCTGTCCGGCTCGGTATACCTTAACTATGCAGTGGGGGGACGTCGGACATACAGGGAAGAAAATAAGCCCCTAGGGTTTTTAAGGTGACAGTCAGACAGCTCCTCACCTGTAAAAAATAAACACCTGCAGCGGCTTCTAGCTGCTGATAACGGACAGGTGGCGACTAGTGTTGAGCGATTTTTATCGACAAAGTTGAAATCGGCAAGGTTTTTATGGTGATCGAAATTTCCGATCATTCGATAATTAAAGGTTAAAATTGTGCATAATCTTTTAAAGATCGCCCTTTTTGGGCGCTTCCTGAAATTTTTGGCGGCAGCAATGGATTACAGAATAGAGCAGGGTGAGATGTGTGGGGAGTCAGGGGCTGGGATGTTATGGTTGCGATTGGGGGGAAAAAATCACAGGGCTCTTTTTAAAATAGAACGAGTTTCCTGTTTCGCCTCAGGGTCTCTCAGCGTTCATAGGGATAGGACCCGCTCTGCCTGTGGCCAAACGCTCAGCGAAATTGTCTTTTTGCAAGAGAAACTCTCTATTAGCTGTGATCCCTTTCCCAATTTTGTTGATTAGAGATTTGAAGATTTTATGTGTTGTAGAGAATTTTTTAAAACAGGGATCTACCCCTGTAAATTCAAGGGGGTGGGAGGGGGGGGGGGGGGGGGGAGGGGGGGGGGGGCAAAAACAGACAAGCTCTATCTATAAAAAAACACTGGGTAAAGTTTACCAAGACTTAGTGTAGACTTGTAGTGGATTTTTCTTTATTATTAAAGTTTGCTATTGAAATATTTCCGGAAAATTGGCAGCCTGAACTTTTATTGGATTTAAAAATTTTCTAGTAAAATGCAGGTTCTTTGTTAGCTGCAAAATTCCTTTTTTATAGTTCATTTCAGATGGTGTTAATTTTACCCTTACCCTTTATGTTGATATATCCCCTTGCACTTAAATTACAACCAGCAATCTTGTAATCGACAGGGTTTTTTGTTGCCAAAAATACCGTTGTATCTACGAAAACATAAAGTTACGTGTTTTTTTTTACTTTTGCGCACCCGCATTTTCATGAGCGATCTACGTAACTTTTAAAAAAGCAATTCTATATTCCCACAGGTGAATTGAAAAAGGTTTAAAAAAAAGTTTTTTATCAAAAACATAAAAATTTCGTGTTTTTTTATTTTTGCGCACCCCGCATGTTCATTGCGCAGCATTACGTAAATCTTAAAAAGCAATTCTATATTACCCCAGGTAATTTGAAAGGGCAAAAATACCCTTTTTATACCAAAAAAATAAAGTTTCGTGTTTTTGGGATTTTGCCCAGTCCAGATTTGTTGATAGACACCTTGCGTTAAAATTTGAATCCGCAATTTTGTTTTGTTAGAGGGATTTTGGAAAAGCTGTGTTTGCGTCTTTTAAATTGAGACTTTTCCCAAAACTCTTCCCTTCTTCTCAAATTTTTATATTTTTGAACATGGAGCGAAAGCAGGTGGTAAAACGAGCAAAGGGGGGGTAGGACAGGAGGTAGGGTACAGGAATGTCCTTTCCCGTGCTGGCGACAACACGCTGCCAGCGGACGTCGTTGCGGACCGTCAGACTGATCGCTGGTTTGGGCCCTGTGAATCTAAGAACGAAAATCGTCGCCATTTGTCCCTTTAGTGGTTAATGCAACCCGCATTTTCAGTCTTTTCCCCCTCGTCCTGCAGTACGGCCACAAATGTCGTCTCAGCATCATAGCATTGTCCACATGAAGAGCCCAAAAGTCAACCGTGTACCCACCACTGTGGATAAACCCTTTTCTGAAGCCTCTTTTTATGAAAAAAATGCGGTTGGGGTCGAAGGCTGTTAAAAAAAATCAAGAGGTGATTTGTCTGCTTGACGCCCCCGTTACTGATGCCTCAGAGGAGG
>JAODAL010048943.1:0-28569 GCA_025379985.1 Phyllomedusa bahiana | reverse complement strand
AAACCCCTAAAAGGGTTTTTTCCCCCCAAAAAATGACTTTGAAAACTTGCTAGGCCCACAATCCTCTCCCCCTTCCCTCCTTTCCCAAAAATTTTAAGACCCCAGCCGGGTGAAATAAAAATCCCAGGGCCCTTCGTCAAAGGGGGAGACCACTTCCCAGGGCTGAAAAATCCCTAAAATTTCCCAAAAGGGCCCTTAAAACAAAATCAACAAGGCTGTGATTGCAAAAAAAGGGCCGCAAACTTATTTTCGCCTCATCATCAGCTTTTTACGGTTTTTTAAAACCCCCTCCACACCCCTTGCCCCTAACCGAAACTACCCTGCCCCAAATGCCAACAGCCCAAAAACCGATTTATACAGGGAAAGGGGGCCCATGTCCTGATCCCGAAAAATTCTGGAGAAGCTTGAAAAACCCTCTGACAGAAGGGGGAAACCTTAAATTTTCCCTTCATTTCCGCTTTTTGTTTTTTCCATGCCCTTTACGGGGTCTAAATAAACTGCAAAATTTACTGCAATATTCTCCAGAAAGCAAAAACGCTGCATCTTACTAAAATGGTTAAAGGGAAACAACTCCGGTGGGGATGGGGTGATTCTTCGGGTAAAGTCAACCTAAAATTTGGAGAGGGCTGGGGGTAGAGAAAGCAAAACTAACTCTCACAAAAAAGGGTTTTTTTCCCACCTGGCAACCGTTATTGAAAAATTTTTGTCCCCCGAGAATAAAAAGGGGGTTTCCCCTTTCCCTTTCTCCCCAAAAGGTAACTGGAAGGGCCCCCGTCGGCTCTCTTTGGCCCCACTCCGACTCCCCGAACCCTCACCCTAGGAAAGCCGATATATTTTGTCTCAGCCGTGTCCCCCGGGGGGTGCCCCACTAAAATTTTCCCAAAAATCTTGCTCCCAAAATGAAAATGTTTTTTTAAATTTAAAGGGCAGAACGGGTGTTTGACTCCCTTGGGAAAAACTACCCCAATTTCCCCCTTTCCCTCCCTTTTGTCCTGTCTCTAGGTTTTTTAAGTCCGGTTTTACTTGAAGTTATATTTGTTAGCCGACTTCTGTTAACTTTCTACTACAAGAAGATAGGAAATTTATTTATTTTGATTTAGGCTCTGTACTTTGCCTTCGAGGTTGACGAGTAATGTGCTTTAACCATAAAGAAAATAGAAAACCCTCTGTTCTTTCTAGTTGTTCATTGTATTTTTTTATTGGACCTTCATTTGTTAACTGGATTAAAAGAATTGTCTTCTTATACAAAACTCAATAAAATATTTTAAAAAAAAAAAAAAAAAAAGGGACTTGGGCGTCCAAAGAAGTATTTTTTTATTTTTTTGGGCTTCCTTCCAAAAAAATTTTTAAAATTAAAAATATTGTCCTACGCGAAAGGGCTTTTGCTTGGCAGGACAGACTAATCTCGCGTTACTTCAGTGTATTATTTTATATACCTTTTTTCAAAAGTAGGAAAGGAAGAATGCCTATTTTTCTCCACATGAAAAGACAAAATTATACTATACCATATAAGTACATGAAAGAAAAATAGGGAAATATTTTCCTGCAAGGGGTGGGGGGTTCTTCACACATATCAGGTAATTTCTGATAATACTTACACTTCTCATACCAGAAAGAAGAACCCAATTTAAAAAAAAAAATCTATCTAATAGTTGTATATTGCTTGTCAATATGTGAAAAGAAAGACCTTTTGGGGGCATGTCCTTTAAAAAAAATTTTATAAGGGAAAAGTTGTCAGTTACTCCCTAAGGTCAACACATGGTTTTGAAATTTCCCCCAAAAAAAGACTCCAAAATGGGGTTGTCTTATGGTAGACCTTTAGGGAACCTTGTTGTATCATAGTAGGGCCCCAGCAGAGGATTTGCTGTCACTCTTAAGGTCCAAATGGGGTTTTATAATTATCCCCCCTCTGCGCTTCCACCCGTTGAAAATACAATCCCAGATTCCCCACAGCCTGTGTCCGTCAGGGCATGCTGGGAGTTGTAGTTTATACTGAGCATCTGCAGAGCCAAACGTTGGAGAAAGCTGTAACGAAAGAAATGAAGAAGCCTTTGAAATAAACTTCTACCATTTTCCCACCAAAAGTTTATTGAAGTTCCTTCGCACTTTTTGCGTGACAATTTTCTTTTTGACAAAAAAGGGAAAAAAATTTTGGGAACCCCCGTAATAATGGCGATGATGATGATGATGATGATGATGGTCATTCACACAGGAGAAGACCACGGACCTTCCTAGGAGGCCGGCTCAGACGTTCACGGTGTAGTAAAAAAAAGAGACGACAAACAAAACGTGAGAATGGCGGGAACACAAAGGCCTGTTTGGAAGGTGAAAAATGTACATTTCCCCAAAACAGCGGGGCTCAGATTTTTTGAGAAATTCCCGTAAAAAAAAAAAATTTTCGTAAGACAATCTCAATCCACCGTCCCCGGCAGGTTTTTTTTTTTTTGTATGTGTGGGATTTTTATTCTGTGCTCATCATCTTAAAAAGAAAGGGGAATTTTTGTGTTTACAAGAAATGGTTCTTTTTTAATACAGTTTGGTCTTAGGTATATTTATTTGGTCGCCTTCTGACCAATTTTTCACTTAAAGGGGTTGTCTCACTACAAGGATTGCTGCTTTTTATGTTAAAAAAATTCCCAAAAAAAATCAAATTTTTAATATGTGTCCATTTAAAAGTTCCTCCATTCTCAGATACCCACTTGTTGGGGGCACATTCCTCAGGTTGCTATTCTACAGACCGTTTTTATCCCCCATGAGAGGTGCCAGCATGGTTGCTTACTTTTGACCGTTTATCCCTCAGAGAGGTCCAGCCTGGGTTGCTATAGCTACAGACCTGTTCAATCTCTCATGATAGGCTGCCGGCACTGGTCGCTATAGCTACAGACCTGTTTCATCTATCCTGATAAGCTGCCAGTACTGGTCGCTATAGCTACAGACCTGTTCAATCTCTCATTATAGGCTGCCAGCACTGGTTGCTACAGCTACAGACCTGTGTGATCTCTCCTGATAGGCTGCCAGCACTGGTTGCTACAGCTACAGACCTGGCTTTTACTGCAGCCTAGTAGAAGCCAGTAAACTCGCCCCTGAATTTAAAATGAAACCAAGAAAACAGGACTGAGGTAAGATGAATCGATGTAGTGAGACAACCCCTTTAAAGTGAGCCTGTTGCATGTACAATGGAGGCAGCCATCTTGTACACTCAGCCTGTATATGGGCCTTGATATGCAAAACCAAGGGGAAAAAAAAACTGGCCTGGTTGCCCATAGCAACCAATCAGAATTAGTCTTTCATCTTGTCAGGGCAGGTTAGGAAATGAAAGCTGAGCTCTGATTGGTTGCTATGGGAAACATGGACAGGTTTTTTTTATTTCCCTCATAAACGAGGCAACTATGTCGATACTTAAAGGGGTTTTCCAGTAAATATGAAATGTCATTAGGGGCCATGGTGGTCCAAAATAGAATAAAAACGCTCGATAAGTACAAGCTTTCTTTCCATTTCGGACCCTGGCCCTAATGACATTTCATTTTGGAAATCCCCTTCAGCAATGTCACCTGTGCCTCATATATAGTGACCGATGGCGAGTGGACTTAGAAGCCCTAAGCTCAGGGAAAACAGAATTGGCCAAAAGAGCAACAAGGCCGCAAGTTCTAAGATGTGGCTGTTTGATTAGGAAATGGCTGCCCTCCAAAAACGGAGTACGTGGCGGAGTGCACTCGAAGGAAAGAAAATGGAGACCATAGACATAATAACGATTCTGCTGCTCCCACCAAGGAGAAGTCGTAAAGGAATAATCTGAATGTTTCGGTTACAAAGTCATTGATGGAAATTTGATTAGTTTGTCAGAAAGATGTCGGACATTTTGGTTGTTAGGATATGTGCACCTTATTCATTGAGAAGTGTCAGAAAAGGGGGGTTCATAAACTAAGGCTCCAAATTCGTTATAGGTTAATGTGGACCTTTGGAAGATTACAATAGGTCCCCCTATACCACAACTGGGGAGGTCACACTGGGTCCCTTTTATATCACACCTTGGGGTTACAATGGGTGCCCTTTTTGCCATAATTGGAGTCACAATGGTTTCCCCTTTATACCACACCTGGGGATCACAATGGGTCCCCTTTATTCCACACCTTGGGATCACAATGGGTTCCTTTATACCACAACTGGGTTTCACAAAGGGGTACCCTTTTTATCATAACTTGGGTCACAATGGTCTCACCTTTATACAGCACCTGTGGGTCACAATGGGTCCCTTTTATACCACAACTGGGGGTCACAATGGATCCCCCTTATACCACAACTGGGGTCACAATGTGTCTCCTTTGTACCATAACTGGAGGTCAAAATGGTCTCCCCTTTATACAGCACCTGGGGGGTCACACTTGGTCCCCTTTATACTACACCTTGGGGTCACAGTGGGTCCCCTTTATACCACAACTGGGGGCCACAATAGGCCCCCTGTATACCACAACTGGGGGTCAAACTGGGTCCCCTTCATACCACACCATGGAATCACAATGGGTTCCCTTTATACCATAACTGGGGGGCACAATGGGCCCCCTTTATACCACACTTTGGGGTCACAATGGGTTTCTTTATACCACAACTGGGTGTCACAAAGGGGTTCCCTTTATACCAGACCTGGAGGTCACAATGGGTCCCCTTTATACCATAACTGAGGTCAGAATGGTCTCCCCTTTATTCAGCACCTAGGGGTTACAATGGGCCCCTTTTAAACCACAACTGGGGGTCATAATAGATCCCCCTTATACCACAATTGGGTTCACAATGTGTCCCCTTTACCATAACTGGAGATCAAACCCTTTACACCACAACCACCAAGTATATCCAATGTAGCTGAAACGATCTCATCATAGGTAAAGGACGTCTCAGGAGATGGCAGTGGATTTATCTGTCCTATTTAGGAGGTGATCATCACATGATGGAAGTACCATCAGCCATCAAGTGATGCCAGAGGGGCACTAGAGAGTACCACAGTCCTTAGTATTAAAGGGGTTCTCCGCCTTGTACAATCCTTCTTGCCAGTAGGTCGATCACAAAGTGTCACCCTACCCTCACCCTTTAGCAAATAGCTTTAAAGGGACTGTACAGGAATAGTAAAACATGGCTATTTCGTTTTAAAAAAAAACAAAACAGCACCACCTTTGTCACAGGATGTGTCTGGTATTGCGGCTCAGCCCCATTCACTTCACTGGAACTAAGCTGCAATACCAGGTACATCCTGTAACAGTGGTGGCACTGTTTTTGAAAAAAAAAAAAGCAGCTATGTTTTCCTAATCACTGACAACCCCTTTAACTTCTAAATGACCGTCTGCTTTCTTTTGACGTCGGGCATTTCAGGTCGTTCGTCTGCAGCGACGTCTTTTGATGTTGCTGCAGACATCGGAGTTTGCGGCTCCCGGCGCCGCAGCAGCGCTGTGAACGGGGCTGTACTACACAGCCCTGATCTCAGCGCAGCTCCTGCGCAGCCCCCGCTCCCCGATGCTTTAACCCTTTGATTGCTGCGGATTGTTACCGCTGCGCAATCAAAGGGTTCCCCTGCTCTGTCGGGTGATGGGAACGCCCGGTGACCCGACAGACCGAGAGTAGCCCCAGGACTGTCTGTGTAAGAAGCCAGTGATTAGGGCAGACTGTGAGCTGCCCTGATCACTGCCTGTGTCAGACTGACACAGATTACAATGTATTAGCAAATATGAATATGCTAATACATTACTAAGTGTAAAAAAAAAAAAAAAAAAGTAACACAGTTCTCCCTTCATGGGGTTTAAAATAAAAAAAAGTAAAAAAACATAAAAAGTGTAAAAAAAAAGAATAAAAAAAGAACAAAATTAAAATAAATATTTAATAAAAAATAATTGTGCATACATTACACACACAAAAAACCTACACATTATAGGTATCCACACGACCGTAATAACCTGTAGAATTAATCTAACACGTTATTAAGTGTGAAATGTGAATGGTGTAAAAAAAAAAGAAAAACGAAAGAAATTTAAAAAAAATTCTGCAATTATTTATAAGTGAACTTAAACTATTCCCCCATAAAGTACAACTCGTCTCAAATAAAACGAAGGCCTCATACAACTGCGTCATTGAAAAAATAAAAAAGTTACAACAGTTGAAACACAAGGAGGCAAAAATTAAAAAATTTGCTGGTCATTAACTACTTTTCAGGCTTTCGGCTTAAGGAGTTAAAGGGGTGTTACTATCTTGCACTTTGATGGCATGTTAATAAGATATACCAATAAAGTGTGATAGGTGGGGGTTCCAACTCTGGGATCTACAACTATCTTGGAAAGAGACCCCGAAATTTTTTTTGTTCAGAATGGAAAGCTGGTTGTGCTTGCGGAAAATTTTCCATTCTGATCTGTAGGAATTTTGAGCACAGCCAAATGCAGCGCTCGCCGACTCTCCATTCTGTGCCAAGAGTTTTGGGGGGGTCAATTGCAGAAATAGCTGTGGATCTGAAAGGTGGTATCTGCACCAGTCAGACTTTGAGAGCATTTCCTATGAATATGCCATCAATGTGCGAGACTGGAGCACCCCTTTAAAGGTGTACATGCCCTTTAAAAGCATTCACAACCCCTCGGGGGTGGAGCAATCTTTATGTCTATAGTCGCCTGTAGGAAAAAAATGGCAATTTTAAGAAATTTTTGACTGCGTCCTGTATCTATTAATACTGCAACAGTTTATAGATTTGTTGTTTTTTTTGTTCTCTACAAAAGTCATTTGTATTATAGCAGTTGTGTTGCGATAAGGTCTACGTGTTCTCTATCATGGAATGTTCACATTAGCGTTAAGGATATTTCATGGCGACGATTGTTCCGGTTTCTGGTTACTGATTTATAACACATAGCACTGAGACATCAAACTAAGACACGCTAGTCATTAGATGTATTTCTTCTTTAAATACCAGTAGGCAAAATATCCCATCCCCCCTAGAGACCCCATAAGGAAAGATGCCCCAAAGAAAGATGGCGGTTTCCGTTTGACGAGGCGGAATGCGTTGGGTAAAACGGCTGACAGGAGAGTGGTGTGGATGTCGCCCAGTACTCTCCGGAATGCATAGCGCTTCTGTATTCTCTCAAAGTAGGACTGTAAGTTTGGTCTGCTCCCATCTTCCCAGTGTTTTTTGGCAAGTCCGAGGAACTTGAGTCGATGTAACGTGGCTCCAAGAAGGATGTCAGCTAAGGTAAAGGTGTTCCCACAAAGCCACAGCTCACATTTGCGTACTAAGGGAGAAACAGAACCGTTATTAATGTTATGACAAGAACTACATGTTTTTTTTCTTCTCCGTTCACCTCTCGTATATAGCCCTATATATCACAGAGCTCAGCTCCTCTCCCTCTATCATATAACCCTATATATCACAGAGCTCAGCTCCTCTCCCTCTATCATATAACCCTATATATCACAGAGCTCAGCTCCTCTCCTCTATCATATAACCCTGTATATCACAGAGCTCAGCTTCTCTCCCTCTGTCATATAACCATATATATCACAGAGCTCAGCTCCGCTCCTCTATCATATAAAACTATATATCACAGAGCTCAGCTTCTCTCCTCTATCATATAATCCTATATATCACAGAGCTCAGCTTCTCTCCTCTATCCTATAACCCTATATATCACAGCTCAGCTTCTCTCCTCTCATATAACGCTATATATCACAGAGCTCAGCTTCTCTCCTCTATCGTATAACCCTATATATCACAGAGCTCAGCTCCTCTCCTCTATCATATAACCCTATATATCACAGAGCTCAGCTTCTCTCCTCTATCATATAACCCTGTATATCACAGAGCTCAGCTTCTCTCCCTCTATCATATAACCCTGTATATCACAGAGCTCAGCTCCGCTCCTCTATCCTATAAACCTATATATCACAGAGATCAGCTTCTCTCCCTCTATCATATAATCTTATATATCACAGAGCTCAACTCCTCTCCTCTATCCTATAACCCTATATATCACAGAGCTCAGCTTCTCTCCTCTATCATATAACCCTATATATCACAGAGCTCAGCTTCTCCGCTATCAAATAACCCAATATATCACAGAGCTCAGCTCCTCTCCTCTATCATATAACCTGTATATCACAGAGCTCAGCTTCTCTCTTCTATCATATATACCCAAATATATCACAGAGCTCAGCTTTTCTCCTCTATCATATAATCCTATATATCACAGAGCTCAGATTCTCTCCTCTATCATATAACCCTGTATATCACAGAGCTCAGCTCCTCTCCTCTATCATATAACCCTGTATATCACAGAGCTCAGCTTCTCTCCTCTATCATATAACCCTATATATCACAGAGCTCAGCTTCTCTCCCACAAGCAAATAACCCTATATAACACAGAGCTCAGATTCTCTCCCTCTATCATATAACCCTGTATATCACAGAGCTCAGCTCCTCTCCTCTATCATATAACCCTATATATCACAGGGCTCAGCTTCTCTCCCTCTATCATAAAAACCCTGTAAAATCACAGAGCTCAGCTCCTCTCCCCTATCATATAACCCTATATATCACAGAGCTCAGCTTCTCTCCTCTATCATATAACCCATACATGCCAACTCTCCCGTTTTTGGCGGGGGGGTCCCGCTATTTGGGGTCCCCTCCCACCCTCCCGGGGGAGCTGGCATTCCTCCCGCCGCCAGCAGGCGGCGGGGGGTTCTTTAAAGGCCCGCGGCGACAGAGGTGCGCTTGTGCGCTACTCGGGCGCCGCCGGGCCGCTCCTACAGGCGGGTGAAGCGGCCGCTGCGCCCGCTTCACCCGCCCGGAGTGTCGCTGTGCAGGGAGGAGGCAGGAGGGATCGTTCCCCTCCTCCCCCTGTATGTACGGTGCCGGTGTGTGCGCCGCACATACAGGTCAGCGGCGCAGGGGAAGTGACGCGCGGCTGCAGGGGAGTGACGCGCGGCTGCTCTCACTTCCCCCTGCGCCGCTGAGGGGATCGTCCGGAGCGGCCGTGCTGCAGGAGCCTGGTGAGGTAAGTGGATTTTATTATTTTATTTTTATTAGCTATATGGGGGGCTCTGTCTGGCAACAATGGGGGCACTTCCCGGGGAACAGAGGGGACATCTACCTGACAACAGAGGGGGCAATACCTGGCAACAATGGGGGCACTACCTGGCAACAATGAGGGCACTACCTGGCAACAATGGGGGCACTACCTGGCAACAGAGGGGACATCTACCTGGCAACAGAGGGGGCACTACCTGGCAACAGAGGGTACATCTACCTGGCAACAGAGGGGGCACTACCTGGCAACAATGGGGGCACTACCTGGCAACAGAGGGGGCACTACCTGGCAACAATGGGGGCACTACCTGGCAAACAATGGGGGCACTACCTGGCAACAATGGGGGCACCTACCTGGCTAACACAGGGGGGCACCTACCTGGCTACAGAGGGGTATCTACTTGGCTACAAGGGGGCATCTACCTGCCTGTAAGGGGCACTACCTGCTTATGGGGGGTTACTACCTGGCTATAAGGGCATCTACCTGGCTTTCTTACAAAGCGTTATGCAGTTAGGTAAGTGGGTGTGGCTTTTTTGAAGGGGCGTGGCATACCGGAAAGATGGGCGTGTCCATGCAAATTTTTGCTACGCGCGCCGCCATCTACAATCTCCTGCTTTTTCATTTTCAAAAGTTGGCAACTATGATATAACCCTATATATCACAAAGCTCAGCTACTCTCTTCTATCATATAACCTCAGTCTCCTTACTCCCATGAACCTCAATGCACAAAGCCGTATCTTTATAGAGCTCAGTGGTAAAGATGGACAATTTCCAAACTGAAGCCAGGGGACCCACACGATGATGGAAGGATAATGGAAATACCCCTTTAAATGACAAATTCAGCTCTGCTAGATCTGTACGCTGCATAGTCTGCAGTGTGGGTGGCATGTCAGATAGTACAAATGGGAATGTACATTAACAATACAGGAAGAGGAGCGTGCCAGATAAAAAAAGAACAGAGTAACAGATATGACTGGCAAGGTCAAAATCAGAGCGGTAAATTATTGCACGCCGTTCTGCAAATGTAATACTAGATGTAATGTGGTTAAGTATCTAAAGAGGGAGCCATACAGAGGAGTACAAAGTACACACACGGGGTCTACGCCGTAATCCAGGCTGACTATACACTTTACAGTTTTACTACAAATTGATGTGCTTTTAGGGTTCTGTATAAAGCACTGCGACATTGCAGCAATTTGCAGTAATACTGCCTGCGGGCACCGTCACGGGAGAACATTTAGTATAGCCCAGAGCATGTGTCAAGGACGGACATCTACAAATCCTAGGATGTACAACGTGCCCTAATGAAGCTGAGCTAAGGAGTAGTCGTTTTGCGCTTCTGATTCGGTTAAATGTTAAATTCAACCTAAATCTAAGCAATTTGATTTTATTTGCCCAAATCAAATTTTGGCGACAAACGCCAAAAAAGCTATCCTTACCCTAAGTTGGGAGTTAGGGGTTTTACTGGTTAACTTACTGCACTGGATTTGGTGGTACCCCCTTAAAATTGTACATACCCTATAAGGATGCAGAGAACATCTATGAAGGGTTACAAGTCTATAGACTTTGAGGAGCTAAACAGTTTAGGATTTGGATTTGGCGGCATCCATTAGATTTGGATTTGACGGCACCCATTGGATTTGGATTTGGCTGCATCCATTAGATTTGGATTTGGCTGCACCCATTGGATTTGGATTTGGCTGCACCCATTGGATTTGGCTGCACCCATTAGATTTGGATTTGGCGGTATCCATTAGATTTGGATTTGGCTGCACCCATTAGTAGTGTTGCTCAGAAAGGGCTCTGTTCAGTTTACAACTGGTTTGACTAAACTAAAAGCAGGTTCGGTATGTCCGAAACCTAAATTTTTTCTCAAACCCTACCCCTAGCCCCAATTTAGGGGTTAGATAAAGCCACAATATAGGAGTATGCCCAACTGCAACCTTTTATGCAATATGGGTGGATCTGCGCAGTGGTTAGGAATAGCTAGTAGATTAGTGTTGGCAAATTATTATCAGGGTCGGCAGGGTCTCTTGTTTTCATTTGTTTCCTAATTAACACATTACTTTTGACAATTTAGGGGTTAGGGATAGAATTTGAGAAAACATGTAGGTTTTTGCATGGGGCTTTATTGGATTAACTTACCACTACTGGTCTGGCGGAGGTCCTTGTGTAACGTTCCACGTCCCGTCCAATGTCACTTTTGGTAAACATAACATAGGGCCTATCTTATAATAACCAGAAGTGATGTCGGATGGGATGCCAGACATTGCACCAGAGGTGATGCTGCAACATAAATGCAGCATAACAGTAAGTTAACCCTAAAGGTTGGTTCACAGGTTGAACTTTTCAAATTGCAAAGGCCCAAGTGAGAGGATTGCTCAATGCTCCTTCTTTCTGGTCAGCCATGGCCTAAGAAGTGTAAGTATTATCAGCAAGACCTGATCAGTGTGAAGACCCCTCCCCCACACTCCTTCCTCCAGTGCAGAAAAAGATTAAACTATTTTTCTCTCATGTATTGTTCTTTGTCTAGTAATATCTTATCTATCCTCGTGGAGAGAACAATAGAACAATCATTACGTCATTATCTACTATTTGTAAAGAGACTTTAGTTTCTATTGGTATCATTTTGGGATACATGGGACTTTTTGATCACTTTTTATTCCAATTTTTTCAGGATGCAAATTGACCACAAAAAAAATAAAAAAGTTTAGTACTGGAAATCTTTTTTTCTTTTATGTGGCTCACCATACGGAATGAATGATTTGATATATCAAGAAATAGGACTTTTTATGGATGAGGTGATGCCAATTATGTGTAAGTAATTTTTTTTTAAAAATGTATTTGAAAAAAGGGCGGGGGGGCATTTTGAACTTTTAATATTTAGTTAATTTTTATTTTGAAATTTACTTTTTTGTTTCACTTGTACTTGACCACTAGGAAGCAATATTGATTGTACACTGTTCTGCAATGTGAATATATTGCAGAAAGGTGTACCAATATGGTTCTCTTACTACATCCTGCCTATGACAGGTAGTAATAGAAGTAGTAACATGGCAGCTACAGAGGCCTTCACTAGGCCCCTGATTGCCATGACAATCTCGCCATGGGGTAGCTCGCGCTATACTCCATTACTGGCATTATGGCGTACAGGACAGGTATGTCAAATGTTTGTTAGGCTATGTTCACACGGCTTATTTCGGGGCGTATTTACGGACGTATTCACACGAGGCGTATTTTCGCGACGTATTTACGGGCGTAAATACGTCCGTAAATACGATCGTAAAATTAAGTCCCCTGTCACTTATTGAGGCGTATTTTGCACGTAAATCACCATAGTACAGAATGAGTAATGTATTGACGGTGCAAAATACGTACCACACTTTGTGACACGTATTTGAAACGTATTTCGGGACGTATTTGCGGACGTAAATACGTCCGTAAATACGCCCGAAATAAGCCGTGTGAACATAGCCTAAGGGATAAGAAGCAACATCCCTGTGTATGATTACTAAGAATTACTGGGCAATCACTACAGGAGGATAAAACTAATCAGAGCTTCTTTCTTAAAGGGAATGTGTCATCAAAAAATGAGTCATTGTTTAAGTCCCATTTTTATGTTAAACACATTTTTTAGGAATTTTTGGTTGTTTTTTTTTTATTTTTCATATCACTTTCAATAATTTTTAGTAATTCTTAAGTCTTGCAGTTTTCACTTTGTCCACTAGGCCTTGTTTGCACTGCTTTAACAGCAGTCAGAGAGATGCTTTACAGTAGCTTCATGCACATAGGAGACTTAAGACTGACTCAGTCCCATTCACTTCTATAGGAGAGTTTTCTAGTCATGCTCTGTGACCTGGGAAGAAGTCAGTGTGCAGGGAGGTGAAAGGGTGAACTGTGACTATCTCCTATTGTGACTGGTGGATCCTGTGTTATCTATTCACACTGGTGTCTACTTTCAGTTTAACCCTCTTTGTGCTGATAATGAGCAGACAACTGAGAATCTTTCTCTACAGAACAGGAAATGTTAGACTATTATTAGGCCTAGTGGCCAAAGTGAAAACTGCAGAATTATTTAAAAAATATTGAAAGTGATAAGGAATTTAAAAAAAAATTCTTAAAAAATGTGTTGAATATAAAAATGTGAGTTAAACAATAAGTCATTTTGATGACACATTCTCTTTAAGTAATGTATTAATAAAGTGATGCTTTTAGTTAAGCACTCTATAAACTAAGACTCTCGGGGGAAAGTGGGGAGGGCGACAGGAAGATCGGGGGTGGGGGTGTTTCCAGGCTAATTATACTGAAAATACAGCTGAGATGTGAGAATGGATCCTTATGAGGCTCAGAAAAGGTCACATTAATTATTCATTTTCTTTCTACGCATTAACGGGGGGGAAGGTAAAAGCAGATCAGGTATAAAGAGCCTGGGCGCTCTGCCTGCGGGATCAGAATCTCGTATAATGTCTGCGTAGTCCTCGTGGATGTTTATACTTTTAGATGTTCTTTATAAGATTTCTGCTTTGCCAGTGATACGATGATATCAATGTTTCACCAGCAAACTTGTGTAGCCATGGCCAGAGGTTTTGTCTTCACGCAACTACCGGACTTTTGGGGCAGGGGCGGAACTACCCAGAACTGTCTTAACGGCATTATGGGCCCCCCGGGCATAGCACTGCAGTGGGCCCTGCCCAAATAGATGACATCGCACTTGGCCATACCTCGAGCCCCCCTCAAGCACACCCGTATTATCACGTCACTTATGTATGGACACAGGAAGCCTACAAGTCTAATTGGCAGGGCAGGGAGCCTTTGGCTCTCTTCTCCACCATGGTTTTTAACTGTTTGCATGTCCTAAAAACACACAAACAGGTAAATAAGCAAAGCCAACAACAGAATCCAGGGTATGTTTCTTGTATTCCTAGGACATACATAAACCACTTGGGGCCCCTATACTTGTGGGGCTCCCAGGCAACTGCCTAGTGTGCCCAATAGAAAAGATGGCCCTGGAACTACCGTGGTAGCAGACGTAACAGCTACTATGGGGCCTGCATCCTTAGGGGGCCCGGGCCGAGCCCCCTATGGTTGCAGCCCACACCTATTTTCGAACCCCAAAAAATCTCTGTCTAGAATCGGGATCTGCTCACTGCTGATGGTTATGGAGAACTGGGGCCCCATCCTAAGGTTCAGTACTTGGTCTGGCCATGATCACATATATACACTTGAAATCAGAAGTTTCCATATACTATATAAAAAGACAGAACCCATCTCCTTCCTGAGCGGTATGATGGCTGGACATTCCCATCTTGTTTGTACTTGCGTATAATTGAATGTACAGATGAACGAGGCATCTTCAGGTGTCTGGAAATTGCACCCAAAGATGATCCAGACTTGTGCAAGTCCACAATTCTCTTCCTGATATCTTGGCTGATTTCTTTTGACTTTCCCATGATATTATACACAGAAACAGTGTGTTTTTTTGGTGTGCTTTAAAAAAATAATTCCACAGGTGTGTCTCTAATTAACTCAGATGTTGCCAATAAACCTTCCAAAGACCTGACCTCATCATATGGGCGGTCCCAATTTGTTTAGTAATAGGCAGAGTCATCCCAGTGTATGGAAACTTCTGACTTTGCAGAAAGTAATAAAAATGCATTAAAAAAATTCCCTCTCTCATTATTCTGCATTTGGCAAATATAAATAATTTTGGTTCCTAATTGACCGAAAACGGGGAAGGTTTATTCTGATTTCATGTCAGATAGTGAGAAAAACCTGCAGATGGGGCTTTTTATATAGTGTATGGAAACTTCTGGTTTCAGCTGTATAGGCATGTCACCATGTCTGCAGTGTGTTCTCTCTCTGCTTCCACTGATTACTGATTTGTTTTCTAATAATGAAGAGGAAATTAAACCAATTATTGATTTTTTTTTGTTCCGAGTTGGGTTTGCTAATTAAAATGGTCTTTGTGCTGTTCAATACATCGATTTAAGCTCTGGGCTTTTGCTTTGTAGGAAACCAATGAGAATTTTTCTTAGATATATGGTGCACACAAATGCAACAGATCTCAACATTTTGCATATCTAGAGATGTGTGTTCTTAATCTGGGATTTACTGGAAATTATTATCTTTAAATAATTTTCTGCTATGTCATTGTTCTGTCCCTCTGTTGTCCCTCCTGAAAATTAATGAGTATGTAGGCGTGTGGGTGTTGCTGTTCCCCTGTTATTGAGAAGTATCCCCTTTCTAGCGGCCTGCAAATAAGGTAGCATAGGCTCGGAAATTGTGCAAACCCTGCCCCCAAATGGGTGATCAGGGGCGATCCTGGTACTTCAGGGGTGGTCCTGTTTGGTCAAGGGTATTCCCATATGTTTTAAGCCGCTACCCCCAAGTTGTGCAGGTCTGCTCTACACAGTGTATGATCAGTGCTGCCAGTGACAGATTAACTAGGGACATACTGTACAGACCAGGGTGATGGTATCACCTAGAGATCAATTTATTCATACATTTTCAGGTTGAATAACAGAGGGAAGGCACAATGCCAATTCAAAAGAAAAGTATTATGTTATAGGAATATAAATATTCAATAGCACAGAAATGTGAGGGGCGTCGATAGGTCAGAGTAACATAATAGATAATGTTGGAAAAAAACACAAAAGTCCATTGAGTCCAACCTGTTACCCTGCAGTGATGATGCCTCCCCTTCTTCAAAACACTTCATCAGGAATCTCTATTGACAGAGGCCGAATTACCGCCGTAGCAGTCACTATGGCTGCTATGGGGCCGGCCGCCACTGGGGAACCCAGTGCATCCTGTCTCAGAATGCCTGGGCCCTCTGTCCCAAGCGTTCAGAGCCCCTTAGGTCTTAAGCCTATCAGGTGTTGGCCCCTGGTGCTGACGTAAGCAATGCAATGACGTCATATCATTGCGCCGTCTACACCGGGCTTCACAGTGAGCTCAATGAGTCGGGGGAACGGGAGAGAGGTGAGTTCATTATTTTTTTATTTTTCTTTTTTCCACTAATGAGGCCCAGCCTACCTACCTATATGGGGCCTAACTAAAGCCTATCTACCTATCTGGGGCCCACCTATAGCCTGCCCACCAGCCTACCTTTGTGGGGCCCACCTATAGAATACCTAACTATGTGGGGCCCACCTATAGCATACCTGTCTATGTGGGGCCCACCTTTAGCCTACCTACCTATGTGGAGCCCATCTACAGCCTACCTAGCTACCTGGGGCCTAACTATCTAGCTATCTAGGGCCCACCACAGCCTACTTACCTACCTACGTGGGTCCCACCTATAACCTAGCTACCTAACTATATGGCGCCCACTTATAGCCTACCTACCTATGTGGGGCCCACCTACAGCCTACCTACTTATGTGGGGCCATCTAAAGCCTACCTAGCTATGTGGGGCCCACCTACAGCCTACCTACTTATGTAGGGCCATCTAAGGCCTACCTAGCTATGTGGGGACCAAGAATAGCCTTTCTACCTACCTATGTGGGACTCACCTAAAGCCCACCTACCTACCTATGTGGGACCCAACTATAGTCTACCTATCTATGTGGGGCCCATCTATAGCCTACCTACCTAGCTACCTTGGGCCTACCTACCTAGCTATCTAGAACCCATCTACAGCCTACTTACCTACCTACGTGTGGCCCACCTACCTTTGTGAGACCTACCTACCACCTGCCAATCTACCTAACTGGCCCTAACTACTGCCTTCCTTGGGCCAATCTTCCTACCTACCTATGGCCTACCTACCTGGGACTTATCAATTTCCTACCTACCTGGGGCCTAACTGTTGCCTACCTACCAGGGACCTACCAACCTACTTACCTGGAGCCTACCAAACTACCTATCTGGGGCCCACCAACCTACCTAACAGGGTAAGATAAGATCCTCATAGATAGTTCGATGATGGACATATGAAAAGATTTGGTCCTCATAGATAGTCTGATTATGAATACATGAGAACATGACCTCATGGACAGTATTGTCTTTTACAAAGAAAATGTGAATCTTTACCTTCATATTCAATTTTCCTCTTCTCCAGCTCTGCCTCAACCTGGTCTAAGACCATGGAAAGTTCAATCAGGATTTTCTTCAGATTGTTTACGTTGTCATGTTCCAGGATTTTTGCCTTATAAAAAGGAACAGAGATTCCGGCATTAGAGATATGGAGTACAAGAACATATCATCACTATGTAAGCATATGTTATGAATGGCAGGAGACCTCTGGTCATTTCATCCTTTCCTGTTTTTTGAGGTCAGCTGGGGTGTCTATGTTATGTCTGTCTTCTGTTGTCTGAGTTTGTTTGGAGCCGTTCATGGCAACTGCTCAAGATTCTTACTTGTCAGCTGACCTGACTTAGCATCTGGAGCTCATTATCTGCTTCTAGTCTCTATAAAGCTCAATTAAGTCTGGCATTTGAGTCTTCAGAGGATACAGTAAGGTCCTGCCTAGTCCTGAAATGCCAAATTATTGCTTATTGAAATGTAATGTCTAGTTCAGTTGTGTCAGGTTTTAGTATATTGTTGTTTCTTGTCTAAGTTCCATTTGGCCAAGTTCTACAGTTCATAGTCATTGAGAATATCAGTTTGGTGTTTGTCTAGTCTCTGCTGGACCCTGCCTGGGGTATCGCTGGGTCCTAGAGCCACTTTCTGTATTAGGGTCAGTTGTTGCTTACGGACATTTTTGAGGAAAAAGACTGGTGACTGGTTATATGATTTTCCTACAATCCCTGGCAAAATTCTGTTCAGGCAAAAACAGCCCTCCCTGAATCCGAAGAAAACACTAATCATGACGGATCATTTGTTTAGAACTTTTTGCCAGCCACTGGATGAAAAAGTTAACATTTTTCCCATCTGTCTATAGTGTATGGGCTGTTCTAATGGCATCTACAATGACCACTCTCCACTTATAGATAAGGTCCCAATCCAGCCCCATATGGTCTAATATAATATAGAAAGTTTTTGCCATAGTTAGAAACGTTGCATGACAGGATGATTAAATAACATACCATGAGCTTTTTGTGTTTGGAAAGGTATGGCTCTGTTAGTTGAGGCTCTTCGTGGTCAAGTTTCAGTAGTTCGGTGTTGGCGTTGGCAAGGTGCCCTGTAGGGTCAATGATAAATTGAATGAATGATTTACAAATAAAAACCCAAATTATACTATACTAAAATGACTCTGCATTGTACATTATACTATCTGCAGAACTATCTCTTTAAGCTGAGGGAAGAGTGAAGTTGACATACGCCCATCCATGCCATACTTTACATTCACTCTGCTAACTAGGCATCCACCAGGCCGTGAGTCAAGATGGATGTTACTCTTGGCTTCGTTGAACAGAGGGAGATCTTGTGTAGGCGATTCCTTCACTACTAGATAGACGTGGTCTACTGGGTTGTATGGAAATGTTACTTGTCTTTGTAATGACCGGTTTTCTGGGCTATTCCAAGCTGGATGGGGACAATGAAAACATCTGATTTCATCTGCTACAAGTAAGTTATTTACAGTTTAAACCAGAAGTTTCCATCCACTATATAAAAAGCCCCATCTGCAGGTTTTTCTCACTATCTGATATGAAATCAGAATAAACCTTCCCCGTTTTAGGTCAATTAGGAACGAAAATTATTTATATTTGCCAAATGCAGGAAAATGAGAGAGAGAATTTTACATACATTTGGTAGCATTGCCCTTAAACTGTTTGACTTTGGTCACAGTTTTAGATATCCTTCCACAAGCTTCTCACAAGAGTTGGTAGGAATTTTGGCCCATTCCTCCTGACAGAACTGGTGTAACTGAGCCATGTTTGTAGGGCGTCTTGCTCGTACCTGCCTTTTCAGCTTAGTCCATACATTTTCAATAGGATTGAGATCCTGTTTTGTGGTGGCCACTCCAAAAAATTGACTTGTTTCTCCTTAAGCCATTTTGTAACCAGTTTGGCCGTAGCTTCGGGTCATTGTCCATTTGGAAGATCCATTTCCGTCCAAGCTTTAACTTCCTGGCTGATTTCTTGAGATGATGCTTCAGTATTGCCACATAATCTTCTTTCCTCATGATGCCATCTATTTTGTGAAGTTCACCTGTTCCTCCTGCAGCAAAACAACCCTACTACATGATGCTGCCACCCCTGTATTTTACAGTTGGTGTTCTTAGGCTTCCAAGCTTCTCCCTTTTTTCTCCAAACGCAACAATCGTCATTATGGTCAAACGGTTCGATTTTAGTTTCGTCCACAGGACATGTCTCCAAAAATGTCGGTCTTTGTTCTTGTGTGCATTTGCAAACATTAATCTGGCTTTTATACTGGTGCATCTCAAAAAATTTGAATATCACTGAAAAGATAATTGATATCAATAATTTAAGTCAAATAGAGAAACCCATATATTGTATAGACTCATTACAGTATGAATTACAAGGTTTAATATAATACATTTGTGAGCCCTATAACAAATAAAAGATAGTCCTGGAGAACCCCTTTAATTTTCAATGATATTCTCATTTTTTGAGATGCACTAGTATGTTTCTTTTGGAGTAATGGCTTCTTCCTGGCAGAGCGGCCTTTCAGCCCATGTTGATACAGTACTCGTTTCACTGTGGATAATGACACAATCTTACCAGCTTCCACAGCGCATCTTCACAAGGTCTTTTGCTTTTGTTCTTGGGTTGATATGCACATGTCGGACCAAAGCACGTTTATGATGGCTGGACATTCCCATCTTCTTTATACTTACATATAATTGTTTGTACAGATGAACGAGCACCTTCAGGTATCTGGAAATTGCACCCAAGGATGATCCAGATTTGTGCAAGTCCACAAATTCTCTTCCTGATATCATGGCTGATTTCTTTTCGACTTTCCCATGGATGTTACACACAAGAAGCAGTGTTTTTTCTGGTGTGCCATAAAAATATACATCCACAAGTGGTGTCCCTACTAATTGAGGTGGGGGGGGGATATGGGGTTGCCAATAAACCATCTGAAGCTTCCAAAGACATGACCTCATCATATGGGGTGGTCACAAATAGTTTAAATGCAGAGTAATCCCAATGTATGGAAACTTTTGATTTTGCAGAACGTAATAAAATTGCCTTAAAAATTCTCTCATTATTCTGGCATTTGGCAAATCTAAATAATTTTGGTTCCTAATTGACCTAAAACGGGGAAGGTTTATTCTGATTTCATGCCAGATAGTGAGAAAAACCTGCAGAGGGGGCTTTTTGTATAGTGGATGGAAACTTCTGGTTTCAACTGTAGATAGTGTTTTTGATTACCTGCCCACCTGTGGTGACCATAGGACAAGGTCTATTGCATGTAAAGGGGCTAAACGTTAGTAACCTGGAGTAATATATCCCTCCTTCTACTAATATGAAGATCACAATTTACAACTCTCCCTACTATTTATCATGAGTTACTTGTAATGGTCTTTCTAGAGGCAGCCAGCTAGCATGGCCACTTACGGCGAATCTCAGCGGTGGCGTACTTTGGGATCATGGAATCTATGGTGAGCTCCGGGTGAAGAATACATCCGTGAGTGTAGGCATCCATTGGCAGGCTCTCTAGGGTTTCTCTGTACTGAAGAACCCTGGAGTGGAGGAGGCTTCCAGCTTCTGGTATCAACTGGGGAATAAGTTCTGGAATACAAATACATTGTATTATCATACACCACAAGTCACTGACCTTCAGTCCAACCAACTTAAAGGGAATCTATCACCAATATTTTTTTTTTACTAATTAAAACCAGATACTGATACATATTCTTTACTTCTTCGCCATTTTTATTTTCTGATTTAGATTTTTAATATCTCAGTTTTTTTTTTGGATAGGATTCTGGGGCAAGCATACTTGCCTGAGCTGCTTTAAGACAGCATTTTATAGATGCTTTACAGCAGCTGCATGAACCATAGGAGCCTAGTGAACAGAGCAGGAACGATTGACTCTAAAAAGGAAGTTTTCCCTAGGCATGCCTCAGTGACCTGGGAAGAAGTCAGTGTGCAGGGAGGGGAAAGCTGTGACATAACCTAATTGTGACGGTGGGAAATCCGGTGGTTATCTATACACATTGGTGTCACATTCAGTGTATCCTGCTGAGCGGAAATGAGGCAGACTGTAGAAAAGTTTTCTCTACAGAACAGGAAGTGTCAGACTATTATTAGGCCTAGGGGCCAAAGTGAAAACTGCAGGAATTCAAGATTTTGTAAAATATTGACAGTGATATGGAAAATTTAAAAAACAACCCAAAAATTTTAAAAACTGTATCTAATATAAAAGCACGAGTTAAAAAGGGCATAATCTTATCACTTGTTCCCTTTAAGATCCAGCAGGTGGTCTAGAAAGGATTCCTTCACTAGGACAGACCTCTTTAGTTAAGGCTGAACTAGTCAGCTAGCCAAAGGCTCCATTCCATGTCCATTTAGTGTTTGCAAGAACGTCCCCACTGAATTAGGGTGGCGAGCATTACTGCATCATTATTGGATAATTATAGTTTGCAGGATAATTATATCTTACATACAAAACTTGTAATACTGGTTGTGCCAATTATGTAAGAGGTTGTATGATGTTAGCCAAATCTTCAAGGAACAGGGCCACTCTTTCCCACAGGCTTGAATGGAGATGAACTTCATGACTGGAGAAGGCCAATGGACAAGTGTGGTGCTCCTTCAGGATGGAAGCAGCCATGTTTTTTATAATCGCTTATGATGCCTTAAAGACTATACATGGGGTCAAAGGCCATTATAACAGGCAACACCCTGTTCAAATTCCAGTTCGAATTAGTGGAGTCACATTATTATGACCACTACTTTACACATTGACTTCATGAAGGAAGTCCTGTGTTGTGCACTGGCTTGGTAGGTATATAAGGTGTACGATAGGCTGTTTCCAGACATATCCCACGTTGCAGGCAGCGCGCCGGACCGGGGCCACGCCCCCATGAGGGGAGGCGCGGCATGACCCGGCACGCTGGGCGCGGCCGGAGCGGGTAGCGTGACAGCGGACCGGAGCGCGTCATGATGACGCGGCTGCCGTGGGAGGAGTCCCGCGCAGGGAGGGGCGTAATTTAAGGCCGCCGCTCTGCCCCAGGAAAGCAGTCCGCGCAGCACAATGTGAGGCAGTGAGGAGCCCGTGCTGCGCGCTGCGTTAACCCCATAGGCGGAACGCGCGACAGGATAGACAAGAGGCGGACGGGGACCGCCAGTTTGAGGAGCTGCGGCGTCTAGCCGCATCCAGGGGGGGGGCAGCATAGTTGCAGGACGCGGTGCAGGCGGTGTTACCGGCAACAGGGGCCGCAGCCACGGATCCGCCGTCGCCAGCAGGAGCAGCCGCAGAAACGAAGGGGCCAGGCCTCCGCAGCGCCTGAGCCCTGATTACACTCCGAGGGCCCGTCGTCGCCGGGGGAGCCCCTTCAAGGACCCTCCGGGTCAGGGGAGATCGCCCAGTCCTTCGGGGCGGTCCCTACTCGGCCCGGGAGGCATCTCGAGTGGGACGGCGGGCTCTGCGGGGACAGTGGGCCGGTTCAACCAGTCCGGTGGCAGGTCAGCTGTCGCCCCCCTTCGTCGGCGAACCGGTCCGTGGTAGCGGTGGCCCCTGCTGGCGATGCTCCGGTCAGGGGGGTGCACCCGGCGTCACGGAGGACGGTCGGAAGAAGTCGCGGTGAGGGACTGACGAGGTAGTCGGTGGCGGTAAGGCCCAGCGACGGCAGGCTGTCGGCCCCGGCGGTGGTCGTCGAGGAACATCCAGGAATCAGCGGAGGTGTGGAGGGTCGACGCCTCAAGACCCCGCGGGCCTGCGCCATGGCGGCCTCCCCCTGTTGGGGTTTGCGCCATGACCCGGGCTGCCGGATGCCAGCGGTGGATCGAGACTGTCGGAGCGACGTCTCCTTGCGAACCCAGGGAACGGCTGCTGGTCCACAGGCCCCACGCATCCTGGTGAGTACAGTGTCTTTTGTCGGGTTCGTTTCCCGCCGATATTGCAGTCCCCGGGTGGTAGTGTAGGGAGCGCAGGGTTCACACCCAGGGTCAGGAGTGCCGTGCGAGGGGCGAGGGCAGCAAGGGGAACCCGGGAGGGCGGGGGTTTGGCAGATGCGGTCCGTAGCGTTATTGCCGGGCCTGAGAGAGGGGCAAGGCGGTGGGGTCCCGCCCCGATTAGTGCGTGGGTTCCCAACAACAAGTGGAAGGGAGGCCTTTGGTGGGAGTTCCGCAGTGGCGTGCCCGAGCAAGGGCGAGTAGGGCGGGGGTCACGGTGTCAGTGCAGACCGAGAAGGAGCAACAGGACACCGTGCGTTTAGATGATAAGGCGAAAGGGGAGGTCGATGTTTGCTTTGAAGGGCCCCTGGGGGCTCATTTGAAGCAGGAGGTGCGGGAGAAGATATGGAAAGAAGAAATACGTTGATATCTTTTCCCTTCTGCCCGCTGGAAAATTTTTATCTAGACAAGGGGAAGAAGGAGGAGAGTAAGAAGAGGAAGAGGAAAAGCGGGCGTGCGCCGATCCCTCAACGTTTACTAATTGGCTGCAGGCTTTAGCCATACTTGGCAAGTTGATTGGGGAAAGGCTTCCGGAAAATTGTTACGGCGCTGTTTTGTTACAATGATGCGATCGGAGGCCATCGGGCTTATGGGGGTATTGGCGTGGTTGCGCTATGAGGAGCAGTTTTCGCCAAGTAAGGGCGTCCGCCCGTCTATTCGGTGGGACCATAGGACATAGGCTTTGGTTGAAAGTCATGGCACCGACGAAGTTCGTTCGCCCTTTTCAGGGGGGGGGGTGCCGTTGCCGGCCGGCCAAGGGGTAATGCGGGGGAGCAGGGGGAGTGGCCCAAGCTGGTGGACAGAAAGAGCTTGCTGGCAGGTTCCATAGCGGCCATGTAAATATGGGGCAGGATGTAAATACAAACACATCTGCTCTGTTTTTGGGCACGACCTCGCACACCTGTTACCCGGTGTTTTTAAGAAGGGGCGGGGAGGGGCGGGCCGGTGGTAGCCAAGGGGGCGACACCGTGAAACTCCGAGAGATTGAGCCGATCCCTGGCCAGGTTTAGTGATCGGAGCGACGGCTGAATTAGTTTTTCGGGAGGGTTTTGCCGGAAGGTTTTAAGATCCCCCCCCCCTGTGCATCAGGTGCCTTTTTAGTTATAAACCTACGGTCGGGGCGCATGAGCACCCGGCAAAGTGACAGAGAAATTGGAGAAGGAGCCTGGTACGGGTCGGATGTCCGGGTCCTTTTGCGGAGCCTCCTTTTCCGGATTGGTGGTTTCCAACCGTCTGGGGGTGGTTCCCGTAAGAAGGAGCCGAATAAATTTCGCTCATCCACCACTTGTCTTACCCCAAGGAACTTCGGTCAATGAATGGCATAGCACCGAGTCTGTGTCAGTGATGTATACATCATTTGAGCGAGGCGGTGGCTCTGGTCGCACGCGTTTTGGGCGGGTTCCTTGATGGCGAAGGCCGACATCGAATCGGCTTTTCTCCGGTTACTTACGGTGAATGCGGAGAGCGTGCGTTTGTTGGGGTGTTTATTGGGAGGGGCAGTTTTTATTGGATAGGTGCCGTCCAATGGTTGTTCCTTGGTCTTGTGCCTATTTTTGAGGCGTTTAGTTCTTTTTTTGGAATGGGCAGTTAGGGATGTTGCGGGTTTGACCTCAATCATTCATTATTTGGATGATTTTCTTGTGTGGGCCCGCGGTTCCCCAATTTTTGCGGGTTCTCTGCTACCGAGGCGGTGTATTGGGGCCGAGCGGTTAGGGGTTTCCGCGGCTCAGGGGAAGACGGAAGGCAGCCAGTGTCCCATGTTTGAGTTTCTTGGGTAACCTGTATTGATTCAGTGGCTAGATGTAGGTTGCCGGAGGATAAATTGGGGGCTAAAAAAGGAAGTGCAGAGGTGGGCCGTTTGAGGAAATAACCGTTGCGGGAGTTGCAGCATCCTTGCTTGGCAAACTGAATTTTGCTTGCAGGATCTCCCATGGGAAGGGTGTTTTTGTAGGGTCGTTGGCGAGGGCTACGGCGGGATTGAGAAGCCACTCCACTTTGTGCGGTTGAACCGGAACACAGGAGACCTGGCAGTGGGGGGTCCTTTTTTGGAAAAGTATAACGGCAAAGTCCCTCATACTGGGCAGGGAGGTCTCCAATCGGGAGGTGGACATCTTGACTTGATATGCGCGCCGGCAGCACGGGCGTCGGGGGTCCATTGCGGGGACAGCTGTGTGCGGCCCGTGGCCTGGGAGTGGTCGGACTCTCCTTTGGTACGCCAATTGGCGTTCCTCGAACTCTTTCCCATAGTGGTGGCATTTGAGCTATGGGGGGATCGGGTTTAGCGGATCAGAAGGTGCGGTTCCATTGTGACAACTTGGGAGTGGTGCAGGCCAACAACAAATTTTGTCTGCATCTTCGCCTCCGGTGTTCGGTTGCTAAACGGTGTTGGTTTTGCGGTGTTTTTAGAATTAAAATTCCTGGTGGTGGCGGAGCATGTTTCCGGGGGTGCTGATGTGTGGGCTGATTCTCTTTCTCGATTGCAGTGGAGCGAGTTCATGAGAAGCCTGGCGCCGTCGCGGCGGAGGAGGGAGAGAAATGCCCCAGTCACCTTTAGGAGCGCGGCATCGGGTCGCCAGACATTTGATCCGGGCTTCCCTGTCAGGTTGGGACCTGGTTGGCCTATGTAGGGCCTGGGAGATGTGTCGGAATGGCTTGCGAGGTTTTGGTCCGGTGTCGGCGAGGAAGATGAGGTAGGGGCACTTGTGTTGGCCTTATGTTCACTTGGAGGGCTTGGCTGGTCAGTGGCTTAAGACGCAGAGTTATGGCGCTTAGCATTTGGTTTTAAGTGAGAGAAAGGAGGAGGGATCGACCAAGGATATGTTATTTCTCGAGAGCCTTGGCGCGGTTATGGGCGGGGAGGGGCCGGGATTTTGGCGTCGCCCGGTGGTGTTTGCGTGATGAACGTTTAAGGGAGGTGGTCAGTCAGTGGCGGCCTCGGGTACCGAGGTGGCTTATTTCGCCTTGGCCTCTCGTTAGCCTTGTTTGGGGCGTTGAAAGTGGGGGGAGTGGGTTTCCCCCGAAGTCAGCCTGGCATACAGGGGAAAGGGGGTGGCCTGCCAGGCCGCGGACCGTGTGGGAGCATGATGGTGGCGGTGGTGTTTTTGGATCCGACGTTCAACAGACGGATCAGGAGGGGAGGGGCCAACAGGTGCGGTTTGAGGGGGGATCACGGAGCTCTCATGTGCCCTCTGGCTCCCTTGAGGGCATTTCGGGTTTTGTGAGAGCGGTTTGGGGGGGGTGGGGTGTGGGCCCCTATTGGTGCACCAGGATGGTTCCTTTCTGTCCCGCTATCAATTCGCGGCGGTGTTTCAGCGCTGTTGGGGGCATTGGTCCGGAGCCCCCGGTGAGTTCGCCACCGTCACTCTTTTCGGATAGAGCAGCAACGAAAGCGGCGGGTTGGGTCCCTTCGTCCCCTGAATTGGTCCGAGGATCGGACGATGGAGTCGGAACCGGTTCAGGATATATGTGCGCCCCCAGTTGGTTGTCGGGGGAAGGTCCATAAGGGGGCGGGGTGTTGGTCCGCTTGTGCCTGAGTTTTTTCCAGTCACGTTCGTGTTTCTGTTTCTTTTGTTAAGCTCGGTTCCTTTGCCTGGTCTGGATCCTGGACATTCCTATGGTCCACTGGGCGCGAGAGAGCGGACGTCCGGCCGGGAGGGGCCGGCAGCTCGGCTTTTCACGCGATGGTGGCAGTTGATTCCGGTGGATAAGGACGGCGTGGTATGAGGTGCTGGGGGTGGTGCCCAGGATTTTTTGCGTATGCGGCATTGGATAGACCCCCCGGATGTTTCTGGTGTTGCATGCCGGGGGTAATTGATTTGTTGGGCCTCCCTTACTTTCGGGAGCTGCGGTTTAAGAACATTAATAAGACCTGTACGGTTGTGGTCCTCTTTCCCCGGGCTGGTCATGTGTGGTCGGATATGGTGTTCCGGCCATCCGATGCGGGGGGCCAGGTCGTGGATAGCCTGAACAGGCCCGGGAAAGGCAACAGGTCAGTGGCAGGTTTTGTGGCACGTAATGGGGGGGTGTTTGTGCGCCACCCTCGAATTGGAAGCGGGAGTGGGGAAATTTTGGAGAAGCGGACGGGGTTCATCTGAAGGCGTTTGGATTGGACTTATGGCACTCGTCTTCAGGAGGGTATTGAGAGGGCTCTCCTCGTTTGGTGGGGGTCACCGCGTCATGAGTTGTCATGGCATGCTCGCGTGCGGTCGAGGTTCTTGAGTGGTGGAGAATATTGTGAGGGAGATCCTTCGGGGAGGATTCCCCTCAGAAGTTTGGGTAACTAGGGACGGCCCGCGAAGTGGGCTCTTTCGGGGTGTTTATCCCTGGGGAGCTGTCACGACCCGGATGTAGAAGTTGATCCACTGACACCGCAAGGATGGTGGAAAGCCCACGCCAGGGAACGGAAACTACAGTAGGTCCGATTTCACAACCAGAGCCGCCGCAAAGCGGGATGGACTTGCTGCGCGGAGTCTATCAGGTCGTCCCCCCTGACGTACCTTTGCTTGCGGTGGCAGCCGAGGTACAGCACGGTGCAGAATCCGTAAGGCAGCTCGTAGTCGGGGGAACAGCAGAAGGTCAGGCAGGCGGCACAGGTTCGAGGCGTGACAGGCACAAGGTCAGGGCAGGCTGCAAGAAGCGTGGTCGAGGAACGGAAGCTAAAGGTACGGTACACGGTAAATCAGGAACAAGGCTTAGAACGCTTTCTCTATAGGCAACAAGGCACTACAGAATCCGGCAACGGCCCCAGGAAGGGCAGGCTTAAATAAGGCAGTGACCGGCAATAGCCATAACCGGTACACTGGCCCTTTAAATCTCGCAGTGCCGGCGCGCCGCATCCGCGCCCTAGAATGTCGTGGACGCGAGCCGGGAGGCTGAGACCGGCAACAGAGCGCGGCCGGGTAAGTAAGGGAGAGCCATCCGGCCGGTGAGCGCGCCCACCGCCCGTCATGCTGCGGTGGTGCCGCTTGTGCGGGGACCACACGGGTGTGCCCGCGACCCGGGACGGGGGTCGCGGGCCCACCCGTGACAGTACCCCCCCCCTTCGGGCTCCCCCTCCTTCTTGTCCGGAGGAACCTCGGAACCATATCCTGATCCAGAATAATGTTTTCCATGGCTCCCAGACCTCTCTTCGGCCCGAACCCCTTCCAGTCAATGAGAAAAAATCGCTTTCCCTCTGACCTCCTTCCACATCTAGAATCTCCTTAACCGTAAGACATCGTGGTGTCGGCCTCAGAGTGGTAGGAGCATAAACCCGGGAGAAGCCGATTAATGATGACCAGGTTTTAGTAAGGAGACATGGAAGAGTTCGGGACCCCTCATAGTGGGGGAATGCGGAGCTTGTATGCTACTGGGTTAATGCGCTGAGCACGCTCGAATGGACCCAGGAACCCGGGGACCAAGCTTATAGCTGGGAACCTTGACACGTATATATTTAGCCGCCAACCACACCTTTCACCTGGGGAAAAGGTTGCGGAGGTCTTCGCTTTTTG
>JAODAL010048942.1:0-28570 GCA_025379985.1 Phyllomedusa bahiana | reverse complement strand
AAAAAAAGGGCTTCTAGGGAAAACCCGTGCAGCGTAAAAAACCGTCGGCCCCCGAAAAACATTGTGCTTTTCTTTTCGGACGGTTTATGGAAAAGTAAATGGGAAGGGGGAGGGCTTTTTCCGCTCACGGCTCGGGGCGTGGGGGATGGCAAAAAACCCCGGACAAAACCATTTGCCCTTGCCGTGTAAACGGGCCCCATAGGGTAGTTCACATAATTTTTTTGGGGCCTTTTTTTTAAGGGGTTTTTTAAAACGTAAATTTACACTTAAAAAAAACGCCGTGTGAACACCCCCATAATCTATTGTGTAAAATCAATGAGATCTTGTTTTTTGGGGGACTGATGTTTGCCCCCGGGGGGGAAAAAAAAACAAAAGCACAAGACACAGATTTGTTGTTTTATTCATTTAGGGAGTTTCCTCTGAAAAGTTGCATGCACTTGACACTAAGGGGCCCGAAGGTTTTGAAGAGATAATTTCTATGAGTTTATCGATTGGTTTTTTCATTTGAGTGTAAACAATGGTATAGGATACATGGAAATATAGGGGGGCTACATTTCTATATTCTGCAAACTAAAATCTTGAAATTTTTTTTAGTGACAGGAACCCCAATTTTGTGCTGGGCCTCCTCATTCTGGATCCCCGGGCCCGAAAGAGAATTTTCTTCAGGATATAATTGCTCCCCCTCACATTTTGGCCCCGGGATCTAAAATCAGGTTAGTTGTCAAAAAAGTAATTACTAATACTTGATATGATGGGGCCCCTGGGGTTTTTATCCGTCGTATTTTAAAACACCTTAGGGGCGGCAGTGGAAAAATCCCGGGCCGGTTTGCTGGCCGGTATTTCCGTTTTGCGCCGTCCCCCGGAGGGGGGGGGGGGGGGTGGCTTTTCTCCCCCAATGACGGGGAAACAGCCCTCCCCCCTCCCATTGAGCAGCACATGCGGAAAATAGTGCATGTTCAATGTTTTTACCGCCGGCGACAAAAACCGGGCCGGGGGAGAACCCGTGCAGTGGGGACTGCTGCAGGGGGTTTTCCATAGGCACAATTGTGCTCATTTTGGACATTTTTTCAGGGGTCTGAAAAACCAAACTGGCGAAAACCCCCCCAAAAAACCCGTGCAGTGGGGACATCCCCTTAGAACAGAGGGAACGGGTCCCTCTTTTCATTGGTAATTTTGGGCCTCTGACTAAGTAGGAGTTTGTGCTGCCCTAAAAAAAAATGTAAAACTAGATGGCTCTTCTCAGTTTCAAAGGAAATCAACAGAATAATCTGTATTCTCAAAAACCCGGGGATTATAAGAATTCCTCTGACCCGGGGCCCTTAAAGAGGAGTATCATGGCACCTTAACAAAAACGGAGCTGATTAATATGATCTCATCAGTCTAACAGCAGATGAAAAAGGAAAGATTCCTTAACATTCTTAATTGGTAAAGAAGTAGAATGTTGACTCTTCTCTGTAGTGTTGCTAAAATGGGGGGTGTTTGGTTGATCAAATTGGAAAAATTTTTGGGTTTGGGAGTCCGATCCCATTTTTTTTTTCCTAACAGTACTTTTAACCCAAAACTTCGGGTTTTTTAAGAGGGTAATTCCCAAATTTTTCCTTTTGCAACCTACGCTCCCTTGAGGCTCAATTTTTGGTGGGGGAACCCAAAATACCCACGAAAAACCCCCAATGTTATGGAAAACGGGAAAAAAGGCAAGATGGAAGCGTTGTTTCATGTATAGAAAGTTAACCCCTAAAACAATGCAACTTTGGGGGGACAGTAGATTTTTTTCTGGTGATTTTAAAAAAAGACAATTAAATGATATTTGGGATTAGGTTGAATTTTCCTTTTGACCCAAATTTAAAGCGCAACTTACTTCCTAATTTAGTGGTTTCCCCTCCCCCTGGGCAGTTACCTGTAGAACGCCTTCTACACCACTCTTCACCTGAATATGTCTCTTAGCTTTTTATTCGCAGATCTTCCCCCGATTCATAAGCGTGAAGGAAATTTTGAAAAAGTCACATAGATAGAAGTCCCCAGGAATTAAGGGGCAAAAAAGATCTTTAAATTATAGGACAAAAAAAATGCAGACAGCAGGATTTTAACCCCAATTCTATTTCCGGGAAAAACCCAACCGCAGTGTCCAGAGCCAAAGTGAGAAGACCCCGACCACCCAATGTCTAGGTCACTTTATTCCCGCATTTCCCCCATGTATAGGTCATATAAATACTGCGGATAAACAAACTGAACACAAGACCTTTACCCTTCTACAAACCCCAAGGGTATTTGGGAAAAACTTCTCTCATCTACCTGATAAACCTCTGGGACATCGGATTTTTCCTTTCAATCCTGAGGAAAAAGGGAGGGACATCTCCCGGTGTTGTTTCTTTCTGGGGGAACTGGGGAAACACATACAGTGGGCTGAATACATTTTATATACAGAAAATCGGACGTGTGGATTTGTCCCGTTGTTTACCTGGTGAGGGAGGGGGCGCTGATCCTCCCTCATGAGTCCTTTTAAATGATCCCTTTTGTCCTTTAAAACTCCACTCCTCCCCTGGGAAATAACAGTGACGTCCTGATCTTTATGGAACCTGACACAGACAATGTAACAGTCTCACCGACCCCCTTTATGCGTTACGTATAATGTCCGCATCCAGCAGGTCACCTCTCCAGTCAGCATCAATCATCTTTTTGGTCAGTTTAGGGCTTCTGTACATTGATCTCCTCATGTGTTGGGGACTCTGTATTGGGTTCAGGGTTCTTCCCATCCCTTTGGGGGCCCTGCAGCGCTCATAGGGTCTTCTTCCTACTGTGTAATCCTGTGTATGGAAGATCCATGAATAAAAATCACTCCTACATTTCCCGAGTCTACCCCTTTCCCTCCCTAGAAAGAAAATGTGCGTCTCCCCCGAAATCCTCACCTCTCCAGTAAGCCGGAAAGGTCTCTAGGTGAGATGTAATGACTCTCTGCCTCTTGTCCCCTTTCCCTTTTCCCTCCGAGATGGTCCATCAGGAAATTTCCCTTTTTAGAAGATACCAAAGGGATCCATATTGTGAAATGAATGGGAGAAGATAACAATGTGACTGCACAAATCCCATGTAAAACAAAATACGACTGGAGATAATAAGGGGAAACATTGGAGGAGATATGAAAGTGTAGATGATGGATTCCTTCTCTTTTGTATGGATTGGAGCAGGAGTTAAATTTGGACTCATCAGACCAAAGCACAGATTTCCATTGGTCTAATGTCCATTCCTTGTGTTCTTTAGGCCAAACAAGTCTCTTCTGCTTGTTGCCTGTCTTTAACAGTGGTTTCCTAGCAGCTATTTTACCATGAAGGCCTGCTGCACACAGTCTCCTCTTAACAGTTCTTGTAGAGATGTGTCTGCTGCTAGAACTATGTGTGGCATTGACCTGGTCTTTAATCTGAGCTGCTGTTTGACACTGCACTTGGGGACACTTCAAAAGTTTTCCCAATTTTTCGGACTGACTGACCTTCATTTCTTAAAGTAATGATGGCCACTCGTTTTTCTTTACTTATCTGCTTTTTTTCTTGCCATAAAATAAATTCTAACAGTCCATTCAGTAGGGCTATCGGCTGTGTATCCACCTGACTTCTGAACAACACAACTGATGGTCCCAACCCCATTTATAAGGCAAGAAATCCCACTTATTAAACCTGACAGGGCAGACCTGTGAAGTGAAAACCATTTCAGACGACTACCTCTTGAAGCTCATCAAGAGAATGCCAAGAGTGTGCAAAGCAGTAATCAAAGCAAAAGGTGGCTACTTTTGAAGAACCTAGAATATAAGACATATTTTCAGTTGTTTCACACTTTTTTTTGATAAGTATATAATTCCACATGTGTTAATTCATAGTTTTGTTGCTTTCAGCGTGAATCTACAATTTTTATAGTCATGAAAATACAGAAAACTCTTGGAATGAGAAGGTGTGTCTTCTGGTCTGTAATGTATAGTGCAGGGCTGTGTGTGTATACAGTGCAGAGCAGAGTGTATACAGTGGGGATCAGTGCATGTGTACAGAGCAGAGCCGAGTGTGTATATATAGTGCAGAGCAGAGTGTCTATATACAGGGCAGAGCAGAGTGTATAGAGGGCAGCACAGATGTTTCTCTGCAGCTCATGAAGCACACACATCTCTGTTAGGCTACGTCTACACAGGACTGGTTTACAGTCAGATTTCATGCAGATACACTATTTTGAATCCACAACAAATCTGACTGTAAATTATCCCCATAGACCTCAGTAGAAAATCCGAGCTGTAGTCTACACCGAGGTCAGATTTCAAAACCAATCAAAAAACTTAGAACGTGTTCTATAATCCACCAGAAACCGTCAGATTCTAATAGTGTCCAATGTAGGTGTGTGGGGGGGCAAAATCCACGCAAAAAACACGGTTAAAAATACACAAAGCAGTATTGGACGCCTAACAGGATGATCAGCGCATTTTCCTACAATCCAGGAAGAAGCACATGACTCCTCCAGCAGCTCCTGATCACGTGAGCCCTGACTCTTCGCACCCGTGTGACTGATCACATAATGGTGACAGCACTGGGAGCAGCGTCCACCATACGGCTGCAGAGAGGAGCGCGCTACATCCGCCGCGTGTCCAGGAGACGCCACATTCTCCAGAATAGCTGGTAAACATGTCACATAATAATAATAATTATCTTTATTTATATAGCGCCAACAAATTCCGCAGCACTTTACAATCTAAGGGGTATAAGCACAGACAGAAGACAGACCTTACACAGTGAAAGCTACTTACAGGTGAGACACTAGGTGTGAGGGCCCTGCTCGCAAGAGCTTACAATCTATGAGGGTGCTCGGGGAGACAACGGGGGAGAAGTGCTTAATTTACAATGGTCCAACCTTGTTTCATAAATATGGAGTGGATTACATAAAAATTGGATGAACCTGCCACCATGACTGTACATCTATATACAGGTAAGTGCCTGTGGGTGCCCAAGTGTAGGGAGTGACAGATGTGTGTGATAGAAGGTGTGAGTTAGCAATTAGGGATCATGGTAGGGCTGCCTAAGAAGATGTATTTTCAGGACACTCTTAAAACTGCTAACGCTAGGATTGTGCCTGATGGTACGTGGTAGGATGTTCTAGAGAACGAGTGCAGCACGTGCAAAATCTTGAAGACGGGCATGGGAGGTTCGGATGATTGTGGTCTGTAGTTTGATGTCCGCAGCCAAGCGGAGAGAGCGGTAGCAGAGAGAGGAGAAGATGTAGGAGGGTGCAGGCTGTGGGAGACAGGTAGGTGGATAGACAGAGATAGGGGAAGATGTAGGGGGGTGCAGCCCTGTGGAGAGACCAGGTAGGGTGGTAGACAGAGATGAAGGAGAAGATGTAGGAGGGTGCAGCGCTGTGGAGAGACCAGGTAGGGTGGTAGACAGAGATGAGGGAGAAGATGTAGGGGGGTGCAGCACTGTGGAGAGAGCAGGTAGGGTGGTAGACAGGATGAGGAGAGTGTGAGGTCAGCGCTGTGGAGAGCTTTATGGGTGACAGTGATTAGGTTATGCTGTATTCTGTACTTGACGGGCAACCAGTGCAGTGACTGACTCAGGGTAGAGGCATCAGTATAGCAGCTGGAAAGAAATATGAGCCTGGCTGCTGCATTCAGGACAGTTGGGAGAGGGGAGAGTTTACAGAGAGGGAGACCGATAAGCAAGGAGTTGCAGTAGTCAAAACAAGAAAGAATAAGAGCAGCAATGAGAGTTTGAATTGTTTCTACAGTGAGAAAAGGACGGATTTTGGAGATATTCTTGAGGTGCAGGTGACAGGAGCGGGCAAGGGATTGGATATAGGGGGTGAAGGTCAGATCAGAGTCTAGTATAACCCCCAGACAGCGGGCCTGCTGCCTAGGAGTTATGGTGATGCCACACACACAGAGAGAAATAGCAGGGGGGGGTTGGTTAGTAGACGGTGGGATGACTAGAAGTTCAGTTTTAGTGAGGTTCAGTATGAGAGAGAGGACATGATGTCAGAGACAGCGGACAGACAGTCACTGGTGTGTTTTATATCAGGAGCTGGAGTGGAAGTGATGTCACGGGAGGAGGTGTATAATTGAGTGTTCATCGGCAATAGAGATGTACTGGAAGCAAATCTACTGATGGTTTGTCAATGGGGGCTGTTGTACAATGAAAAGAGGAGAGGACCTAGAAACTGATCCCTGAGGAACCCCAACAGCAAGAGAAGAGGAGAGGAGGTAGAACATGAAATTGAGTCATTGGCGAAGTGGTAAGTGAGGTAGAAGAGAACATAGCGATGAGAGCGGTGTCTGGAGGCAATGGGTGCTGAGTCATAGCTGACGGAGAAGGTGGGGTGATCAACAGTGTCAAATGCTGCAGAGAGATCCAGAGAAGCAACAATGAGTAGTTACCCGAGATTAAGCAGTGTGGAGATCAATTGGGAGACTTTAACTGGAGCAGTTTCTGTGGAGTGTAGGGTGCGGAAACCTGATTGCAGCGGGTCAAGAAGAAAATTGAGAGCAATACTGCTAGTTATTGCTGGTGAAGGGTTCATGACCTCTGCCCCCATCCCTGTTACCCCGATACCCACATACCTGGCTGCAGAGCTGGACACCAGCAGTATGGCTGTTCTGCGTTTACAGGACCTGTGATGATGTCACCGGCATGTGATCAGTCACCTGTGGGAGGAGTCAGGAAGAGGGTAGTCACCCGAATGGCGGCTCTGTACTTACAGGACCTGTGGTGATGTCACTATCTTGTAATGACACAAGTGGGAGTAGTCAGGAGGTCACATGATCTCTGCTGTGCTGTAATGTGCATAGAGCAGAGCTGTGTGTGTGTGATGTGTATGGAGCAGAGCTGTGTGTATGATGTGTATAGAGCAGGAGTGTGTGTGGTGTGATGTGCTGTGAGCAGAGCTGTGCGTGTTGTATGATGTGTATAGAGTAGAGCTGTGAGTGTATGATGTGCTGAGCAGAGCTGGTGTGTGTATGATTTGCATGGGCGAGCTGTGTGTGTATGATGTGATATGGAGCAGAGCTGTGTGTGTAATGATGTGCATGGAGCAGAGCTGGTGTTGTGTGTATATATGCATGGAGCAGAGTGGGGTGTATGATGTGTATGGGAGCAGAGTGTGTGTGTATGATATGCATGGAGCAGAGCTGTGTTGTATGATGTATGGCATGGAGCAATAGAGCTGTGTGTGTTTGATGTGAATGGTAGCAGAGCTGTGCGTGTATGATGTGCATGGAGCAGAGCTGGTTGGGCTATGATGTGCATGGGCAGAAAGCTGTGTGTGTTTGATGGTGTAATGGGAGCAGAGCTGTGTTGTGTATGATGTGTATGGGCAGTGCTGTGTGTTTGATGTGCATGGAGGCAGGCTGTGTGTATGATGTGTTATAGAGCAGAGCTGATGTGTTGTTTGATGTGCATGGGAGGCAGAGCTGCGTTTATGATGTGTATGGAGCAGAGTGTGTGTGTTATGATGTGTATGGAGCAGAGCTGTGGGTATGATGTGTATGGAGCAGAGCTGTGTGTGTATGATGTGTATTGAGCAGAGCTGTGTGTGTTTGATGTGTATGGAGCAGAGCTGTGTGTATATGATGTGTATGGAGCAGAGCTTTGTGTAAGATTTGTATTGGAGCAGTGCTGTGTTTATGATGTGCATGGAGCAGAGCTGTGTGTGTTTTGTTGTGCATGGAGCAGAGCTGTGTGTGTTGATGTGTATGGGGCAGAGCCTCTGGTGTGTGTTATGATGTGTATGGAGCAGAGCTGTGTGTGTATGATGTGCTGGGAAGCAGAGCTGTGTGGTGTATATGATGTGCATGGAGTATGAGCTGTGTGTGTCTGAGTGTATGGAGCAGAGCTGTGTGTATGATGTGTAATGGAGCAGAGCTGTGTGTTGTATTATGATGTAGTATGGGGCAGTGTGTGTAGTGTATGTGTGCATGGAGCAAGCTGTGTGTGTGATGATGTGGTATAGAGCAGAGCTGTGTGTGTGTGATGTGCAGGGAGCGGTGTGTGTGTGTATGATGTGTATGGAGCAGAGCTGTGTGTATGTGTGTATGGACAGTGCTGGTGTGTGATGATGTGTATGGGGCAGTGCTTTTTTGTTTTGGTGGGGGTAGTTGTTGCATGGAGCAGAGTGTGTGGGTATGATGTGTATTAGAGCAGAGCTGTGTGTGTGTGATGTGCATGGAGGCAGAGCGTGTGGTTTATGTTGGTGCATGGAGCAGAGCTCGTGTATGATGTGTATGGAGCAGAGCTGTGAGGTGTGTATGATGTGTATGGAGGAAGAAGCTGTGTGTATGATGTGTATGGAGCAGAGCTGTGTGTGTATGATGTGTATGGAGCAGAGCTGTGTGTGTGTGATGTGAATGGGAGCTGAGGCTGTGTGTATGATGTGCATGGGAGCAGAGTCTCGTTGTATGAGGTGTATGGAGCAGGCTGTGTGTGTTATGATGTGTATGGAGGCAGAGCGTGTGTGTATGATGTGCATTGGCGCGAGCTGTTGGTGTATGATGTGTATGGAGCAAGTGTTTATGCGTGTGTATGATGTGTATGGGCAGAGCTGTGTGTGTATGACGATGCGCATGGAGCAGAGACTGTGTGTGTATGATGTTGTATGGGAGCAGAGCTGTGTGTATGATTTGTATGGAGCAGAGCTGTGTGTTTATGATGTGCATGGAGCAGAGCTGTGTGTGTATGTTGTGGGATGGTGCATGAGCTGTGTGTGTATGATGTGTATGGAGGAGCTGTGTGTGTATGATGTGTATGGAGCAGAGCGGGGTGGAGGTCTGTGCGTGTATGATGTGTATGGAGCAGAGCTGTGTGTGTGTATGACGTGCATGGAGCAGAGCTGTGTGTGTATAGTATGCGTGCAGCAGTGCACTGTTTGTAACGTATACATACTAGAGCTTACTGTGTCATGGGCTTTTATCAGGGCTGCTTGCTTAGTGTGTATATAGTAGAGCTAAATGTGAAATGGGCTATTATTAATGTCGCTTATTTTGGAATACTGTAATAAAAGCTATAGCTGTGTGTGTATGATGTGTATGGAGCAGAGCTGTTAGTTTATGATGTGTATGGAGCAGAGCTGTGTGTGTATGATGTGTATGGAGCCGAGCTGGTGTGTTATGATGTGTATGGAGCAGAGCTGTGCGTGCGTATAGTTGTGTATGGAGCAGAGCTTAGTGTGTGTGTATGATGTGTATGATGAGCAGAGCTGTGTGTGTGTGATGTGCATGGAGCAAAGCTGTGTGTATGATGTGGTATGGAGCGAGCTGTGTGTGTTTATGATGTGTATGTGAGAGAGCTGTGTGTGTTTGATGTGTATGGATAGAGCTGTGGTGTATGTATGTGTAAAAAATGGAGCCGAGCTGTGTTGTGTATGATGTGTATGCGGGCAGAGCTGTGTGTGTTATGATGTGCATCGGAGCGAGCTGTGTGTATATGAATGTGCATGAGAGCAGAGCTGGTGTGTGTGTGTGTTTGAATGTGTTGGAGCAGCGCTGTGGTGTTGTGTGTTATGGAGCAGAGCTGTGTGTGTATGATGTGTTATGGGCAGAGCTGGTGTGTTATGATTGTGTATGTAGCAGTGCTGTGTGTGTGTGTATTATTGGGCATGGAGCAGAGCTGTTGTTTGTTGATGTGTATGGAGGCAGCGCGGTGTGATGTATGATGTGTATGGAGCTGTGCTGTGCGTGTATGATGTGTATGGAGCAGAGCTGTGAGTGTATGATGTGTATGAGCAGAGCTGTGCGTGTATGATGTGTATGGAGCAGAGCTGTGCGTGTATGATTGTATGGTAGCAGAGCTGTGTGTGATGATGTGTATGTGAGCAGTGCGGTGTGTATGATGTGTTAGAGAGAGCTGTGTGTATGATGTGTATGGAGCAGAGCGTGTGTATGAATTTGTATTAGAGCAGAGCTTGTGTGTATGATGCGCATGGAGCAGAGCTGTGTGTGTATAATGTGTTTGGAGCTGAGCTGTGTGTGTATGTGTGTTTGGAGCAGAGTGTGTGTGTGTGATGTGTATGGAGCAGGAGCTGTGTGTGTTGATGTGTGTGTAGCAGAGCTGTGTGTGTTGATGTGCATGGAGCAGAGCTGTTGCGTGTATTGATGTGTATGAGCAGTGCTGTGTGTATTATGATGTGTATGGGAGCAGAGCTGTGTGTGTATGATGTGTTGAAGCAGCGAGTGTGTTCTTATGATGTGTATGGAGCAGGCTGTGCTGTGTTGTATGATCGTGTATGGAGAGAGCTGTGCGTGTATGAGTGTATGGGCAGAGCTGTGCGTGTATGAAGTGTATGGAGCAGGGCTTGTGTGTGTATGATGTGATGGATCTGAGGGGTGTGGTATGATGTGCATGGAGCAGAGCTGTGTGTATATGATGTGGATGGCGCAGAGCTATGTGCATGGAGCAGAGCTGTGTGTATATGATGTGTATGGAGCCAGAGCGTGTGTGTTATGATGTGTATGGAAGCAGAGCTGTGTGTAGTATGTTGTTGTATGGGCAGAGGCTGGTGTGTATGATGTGTATGGAGCAGAGTGTGTGTGTATATGATGTGTATGGGAAAAGCTGAGCTGGTGTTTATATGATGTGTATGGAGCAAGAGCTGTGTGTGTATGATGTGCATGGAGCAGAGCTGTGTGTATGATGTGTATGGAGCAGAGCTGTGTGTGTATGATGTGCATGGAGCAGAGTGTGTATGATGTTGCATGGAAGCAGAGCTGTGTATTGATGTGCATGGAGCAGAGTGTGCGTGTTTGATGTGTATGGAGCGGAGCTGTGCGTGTATGATGTGTATGGAGCAGAGCTGTGTGTATGATGTGTATGGAGCAGAGCTGTGTGTATGTTTTGTATGGAGATGAGCTGTGTGTGTGTGATGTGTATGGAGATGAGCTGTGTGTGTAGGTTGTGAATGGAGCAGAGCTGTGTATGATTCGTATGGAGCAGCGCTGTCCGTGTGTGATGTGTATGGAGCAGAGCTGTGTGTGTATGTTGTGTATGGAGCAGAGCTGTGTGTGTATGTTGTGTATGGAGCAGAGCTGTGTGTGTATGTTGTGTATGGAGCAGAGCTGTGTGTGTATGATGTGTATGGAGCAGAGTGTGTGTGTGTTATGAATGTGCATGGAGCAGAAGCTGTGTGGTATGATGTGCATGGAGCAGGTGCTATGTGTATTGATGCGTATGAGCAGAGCTGTGTGTGTGTGAGTGTTTGGGCAGAGTGTGTGTGTGAGGTGTAAATTGGCAGAGCTTGGCGTGTATTAAGTGCAAGGAGCAGTGCGGCGTGTATGATGTGCATGGAACAGAGCTTGGTTGTGGTGTATATTGTTGTGTATTGGAGCAGAGCTGTAGTGTATTGATGTGTATGAGCAGTGCTGTGAGTATATGATGTTTGTATGGAGCCAGAAGCTGTGTGCGTGTATGATGGTATTATGGAGAGGAGCCTATGTGCGTGGAAATGATGTGCCATGGAGCAGTGCTGTGTGTATGATGTGTATGGAGCAGAGCTGTGTGTGTATGTTGTGCATGGAGCAGAGCTGTGTGTATATGATGTGTATGGAGCAGAGCTGTGTGTATTATGGATGTGGTATGGAGCAGGCTGTGTGTATATGATGTGTATGGAGAGTGCTTTGTGTATGATGTGTATGGAGAAGAGCTGATGTGGTATGAGTGTATATGGAGCAGAGCTGTGTGTGTATGATGTATATGGAGCGGAGCTGTGAGTGTATGCTGTGATTGGGGCGGGAGCTGTTGTGTGTATGATGTGCTTGGCAGAGCTGTGGTGTATGATGTGCTTGGAGCGGAGCTGTGTGTGTATGATGTGCTTGGAGCAGAGCTGTGTGTGTATGATGTGCTTGGAGCCAGTGCTTGTGTGTGGTATGATGTGCTTGGAGCAGAGCCTTGTGTGTGTGATGATGGTGCATGAAGCAGAGCTGTGTGTGTTGATGTGCATGGAGCAGAGCTGTGTGTAGAATGTGAATGGAGCAGAGCTGTGTGTGTATGATGTGTATGGAGCAGAGCTGTGTGTGGTATGACTGTGCATGGAGCAGAGCTGTGGTGTGTATGATGTGCATGGAGCAGAAGTGTGTGTGTTTATGATGTGTATGGAGCAGAGCTGTGTGTATGATGTGTATGGGCAGGCTGATGTGTGTATGATGTGTATGGAGCAGAGCTGTGTGTGTGTATGATGTGTATGGAGCAGAGCTGTGTGTATGATGTATATGGAGCTGAGCTGTGTGTGTCATGTGCATGGAGCAAAGCTGTTCGTACCGTGGCGAAAATAAGTATTTGATTCATTGGCTTTTTGCACGTTTTCCTACCTACAAAGAATGGAGATGTCTGTAATTTTTATCGTAGCTACATTTCAACTGTGAAAAACAAAATTAAAAAAATCCAGAAAATCTCCATGTTGGATTTTTAAATAATTAATTTGATTTTATGGCATGAAATTAGTATTTGATCACCTACCAACCAGCCAGAATTCTGGTTCTCCCAGACCTGTTAGGATGCTTTCACACAGTGCATTTTTTTTTGGGTGCGTTTTTGATGTGGGTTTTAGATGTGTTTTTTATGCAGAAATGTACAGCATTAATTGCTGTGCCTTTCTGCACAAAAATCGCATCTGCGTGTTAAAGCACCCTTAGTTTTGCTATAAGAAGCCCTCCTACTCTGCACTTATACCTGTATTAATTGCACGTGTTTGAACTGTTTGACCATAATGACCATCGTTACGTTTGGAGGAGAAAGGGAGCAGCTTGAAAGCCAAAGAACACCATACCAACTGTGAAACACGGGGGTGGCAGCATCATGTTGTGGGGTTGTTTTGCTGCAGGAGGAACTGATGCACTTCGCAAAATAAATGTCATCATGAGGAAAGAAGATTATGTGGCAATACTGAAGCAACATCTCAAGACATCAGCCAGGAAGTTAATGCTTGGGCGTAAATAAGTCTTACAAGTGGACAATGACCCAAAGCTACTGCCAAACTGGTTACAGAGGGGCAGCGCGTCGGTAATTGGTTAATTGCCAGCCGCTGACCCTATATATACTGTGTCACCTTGCCGGATCAATTGTGCCTTGTGCCGTAGAGAAAGCGTTCCAGTCTCGTCTGTGTTACCGACCCTTTTGCCACGTTTCTTGACCACGAACCTTCGCCGCCTGCTCTGACCTATCTGCCTGTCCCCAACTACAAGATTGGTGTTATGATTCGGTTTATTTTTTTTTTTTTTTTTTAGGTACCTTACTTGCACCTTGGCTGCCACCGCAACGCAAGTCACGCTAGGGGTAGCGAGACTGGTAGGACTCCCCGCTGCTGCAGGCCATCTGCTTGCGGGGGCTCTGGTGAATACCGGGACTTCTTAGATCTGTCTCTGGAGAGGCCATTACACCATGCGGTGGTCCAGAGGAGTCCACTACTCCAGCCGTTACATACCCTACTATCTATACAGTGGGTACGGGAAAGTATTTAGACCCTTTAAATTTTTCACTCTTTGTTTCATTGCAGCATTTTGTAAGTGAAAAAAGTAAATTTTTTTTGGGGTTCTTTAAATGATACTCTCTGAAAACCCCCCCCCACCCCACCATTTGAAAGAAAAACAGAAATGGAGATATTTTTGCAAATTTATTCAAACAAGAAAAAACTGATATATTCACATGGTCATAGTTATTCAGACCCTTTCTGTGACATACTGATATTTAACTCACATATTATACATTTCCTTCTTGAACCTCCTTTAGATGGTTCTACTCCTTCATTGGAGTCCAGCTTGTGTATATTTAAATGATTGGATTGAATTAGGTAAGGCACCACTGTCTACAGCTCACAGTGCATGCCAGGCATCATGAGCGTTGTGGAACTGCTCCAAGGAGCTCCAGAGACAGAATTGTGGAAAAGCACATATATCTGGCAAGGGTACAAAAGAATTTCTGCAGCATCAAGGTTCTAACGAGCACAGTGGCTCCATAGTCCTTAAATGAAAGAAATTTGGGAGGACCACACTCTTCCTGACTGGCTGTCAGCCAAAACTAAGCAATGGTGGGAGAAGAGCCTTGGTGAGAGAGGTAAAGAAGAATCCCGAGATCAGGGTCGGACTGGCCCACAGGGGAATAGGGGAAACCCCCGGTGGGCCCCTGAGCATGGTAGACTGAAACTTGTTTTTTAACTGCATATACATCCTCATAAGAGGCAAAAAAGTATAGAAAGAAAGGCAGAAGAAGCAAGAAGCAGAGTACAGAGGTATGTACAGTCATTACAGGCAGTGTTGGGTGGGCCCCTAATATAAACTCCATCGGTGGGCACATAAAAACTCAACTAGTGGGCACTAGAGTCATCCACTGTGAGTCATAGGCCCCCCAGTCGACACTGCCGAGATCCTGTGGCTGAGCTCAGAGATGCAGTAGTAGGGAGATGGGAGAAAGTCCCAAAATGTTCACGATCACTGCAGCTCCAGCAGTCGGGGCGTTATGGCAGAGTGTGGCCGACGGAAGCCTTCTCAGTGCTAAGAACATGAAAGCCGCAGACGATGCCTCTCCTCAGTGCAAGACATTTGAACAGCAGCCAGGACGGAAGCCTCTCCTCAGTGAAAGAATAGGAATGCGCAGACGGAAGCTCACCTCAGTGCAAGAACAATGAAAGCGGCAGACAGAAGCCTCTCCTCAGTGCAAGACAAAGAAGCGCAGACGGAAGCTCTCCTATCAGTGCAGACATTAAAACCTCAGACGGGAAGCCTCTCTCAGTGCAAGAATATGAAAGCCCCACAGATGAAGCCTCTCCTCAGTGCAAGACGTTTGAAAGCCGCACAGACGGAAGCTCTCCTCAGTGCAAGAACATGAAAGCTGCAGCGGAAGCCTTCTCCTCAGTGCAAAAAAAGACATATGAAAGATGCTGACAGAAGCTCTCCTCAGTGCAAGACATTTGAGAAAAGCCGCAGACGGAAGCCTCTCCTCAGTGCAAGGACATATGAAAGCCGCAGACGGAAGCCTCTCCTCAGTGCAAGACATAGAAGCCGCCAGACGGAAGCCTTCCTCAGTGGCAAGACACATGAAACTGCAGGACAGAAGCTCTGTCAGTGCAAGACATAGATAAAGCTGGCAGACGGGAAGCCTCTCCTCAGTGCAAGACATATGAAAGCTGCCTGAGGAAGTTCCTTAGTGCAAGAACATATGACAGGCCCGCAGACGGAAGCTGCTCCTCAGGTGAAGGAATAGGAAGGCTGCAGACAGGTTTCTACATGTGTGGCGGCTGGGTAGTGGAATCTCACGGACCACCGCAAGCGATGGTAGTTAAGCCACGCCAGGAACGGAATCTAGTAAGCCCGGTTTTCACCAGAGCTCGCACAAGCGGGGATGGACTTGCAGCTGTGGCGTGAGATACCAGGTCGTCCCCCTGACGTGACTTGCTTGCGATGGCGGCCGACGGTGCAGTGTGGTACAAGGACGTAATCCAGAGACGTAGTCCGTGGGAGGCAGAAGGTCCAGGGAGAGCGCAATCGGTTCGTGGTCGTGGACAGAGAGGTCAGGGGCAGGCTGGGCAATGAGTTCGGAGTCGGGAAACGTTTGCGAGAGTCTCTGGTACACGGTAAAGCAGGAATACACTTTAAGGAGACGCTTTCTCTAAGGCTCGGGCACACTGGAACTGTTAGATCCAGCAGTGTAAGGTCGTGGGTGCAACTTTACTTACTTAATTTACCCTATTACGGACATGTCCCTTTAAATCCACACGACGATATATAAGCGCGCGCGCCAGGGGGCGCGGCAATGCGCATTCCGGCTGGCAGGGGACGAGGACCGGACGGGAACGAGGCCAGGTGAAAGATGGTGGAAGGGTGCGCCGCCAAGACCGGCCGTGGGCCCGCGGCGCCATCCCCGTCCACGCGGGGAACATGTTATGGGGAATGCGGGTTGCAACCGCGGTCCGATGGCCCGGAGCGGCGCAAAACGTTAACAGTACCACCGCCCCCTTACGGCCTTCCCCACCTTTTTAGCATGCAAGAAATCTGAGGATGAGTTCCCGATTCAGGGTGTTAGATGCAGGCTCCCAGGGATCTCTCCTCGGGTCGAAGGCCCTTCCAATCCACAAGGAAGAAACGTCTCCCTCTGACCGTTTTCTAGCCAAAATGTCCTTTACCTCGAGATGTCAGTGGATTCGGCCTACATGGGGAAGGCGTCATTTTCTTCCGAGAGAATGCGGTTCAGTACCTAGAGGCTTAAGGAGGGATACTTGAAATGCGTTGTGGATCCGGAGAGATGGAGGCAAACCAAAGCTTGTATGTCAACGGTTTCAATTGCCGAAGAACCTTGAAGGGGTAGCCGAGGGAAGGCGGGAGGGCCCAATTAAGACTATGGACCTTCAGGCGCACCATATCCGTGAGAGAGCAAAACTTGGTCCCCAGGGATGAAAGTCGGGGCAGGCCTTCTCCTTTTGTCTGCTGAGAGTTCATACAGGCAGAGGCCCGAAGTAGAGAAACATCGCGTCTCCTGCCAGAGGCCTTGATATCACCGAACCTGGAGGTTGACAGGGGGGCACATCCGAGTCAGGAGGCAGGGGAAGGGGGGCTGCGGGTGGCGGCCATAGACTACCCACGGGAGCAGCTCGGTCCAGTTGTCCTGACGTCCGGACACAAAGTGACGCAGGTATTCTCCCAGAATCTGATTCACTCTCTTCCACTGCCCATTGGACTGAGGGTGGTATGCCGATGAAAACGGTCCAACTTGGACTTGCAGACGGGAGCACTATGCAAGCCAAAATGGGAAAACAAATTGAACACCGCGGTCGGAGACAATGTGTGAAGGGGCAGTCCATGATAGCTGGAAAGATATGCGGAAGAAAAGATTGGCCAATTGTGGGGCAAGACGGCAGGCCAGGGAGAGGCACAAAGTGGGTCATTTTGAGAGAAAAAAAAAAAAAAAAATAAAAACAAAAAAAAAAAAAAATAAAAAAAAAAAAAAAAAAAAAAAAAAAAAAAAAAAAAAAAACACAACAAAAAAAAAAAAAAAAAAAAAAAAACAACAAAAAACAAAAAAAAAAAAACACAAAAACAAACAACCAAAAAAAAAAAAAAAAAATAAAAAAAAAAAAAAAAAAAAAAAAAAAAAAGAAAAAAAAAAAAAAAAAAAAAAAAAAAAAAAAAAAAAAAGAAAAAAAAATAAAAAAAAAAAAAAAAAAAAAATAAAAAAAAAAAAAAAAAAAAATATAAAAAAAAAAAAAAAATAAAAAAAAAGAATAAAACCGGTCCGTCACGACCCAAGATGACTGAATTCCCAGAGGAGACTGGTAGGTCTGTGACGAAGTCCATCGCTATGTGAGTCCAAAGGGATTTCCGGCACGGGCAGGGATGCAAGAAGACCTGCGGGCCTGTGGCGTGGAACCTTGTTCCGCAGCACAAGTGACCACGGCGAGGGTGGAAGTCCTTGACAATCCTGTTCATTAGAGTCGGCCACCGTAGTGCCGCGTTGTATCACAAGCATAAGGACTTCGTAGCTCCGGGATGACAGCACAAAGGAGCTATGCCCCCACTCCAGGATTCCCTCCTGAGTGCAGCGGCACGTAGTCTTGCCGTAGGAAATGTTTTGGAGACCTGCGGGAGAGCCACGTGAACCAACAGTTCGGGGGAAATGATGTGTGTGGACACGGGTTCTTCACCGACCACGTCCGAGGACGTGAGAGGGCATCAGCCTGACGTTTTTCTCAGCAGCGGAAAATGTATACGAAAAAATCAAACGAGAAAAAAAAAGGACCACCGGGCGTGGCGGGGGTTAGACGTTGGGCACGTACTGAAGGTACAACAACTTTTTGTGGTCTGTAAAAGGATGTCGATTGGGTGACGAGCCCCCTCAGCAGATGTCGCCCATCCTTAGGGGCTAACTTGATGGCCAGAGTTCCCGGTGCCAATGGCATAGTTGCCGCTCAGCCAGCGAAAGGTCTTAGAGAAGATACCCACTTGTGCGAATCTTGCCTTTGGACTTCTTGTGGAGGACCACCCATGCCCCCATGGAAGAGCATCCACCTCCAGAGAGAACGGACTCCAGAATCAGGCCGGTCCAAGACAGGAGCAGGTGGAGGGAAAGGCCGTCTTTAGGATCCACAAACATCCTTTTCAGGCGCTCATAGGCAAACATCTCGGGTTCGCAATTCTTCCTAGTAAGGGCCCACGATAGGCGCCACCAAGGTGGAGAAGTGGGTATTAAATGGCCGGTAATAATTGCCAAGCCCAGGAAGCAGTAGACCGCAGAAGTTTTGCCGGGTCCATTTCTTTAGGCCTTCAGCCAGGACTATTTGTAGCGAGGAAAAGGTAGGTTGGTCCGAATAGAATAAACATTTCTACAGCTTGGCGTACAGTCGGTTGCTTGCGCAGAGTTGCAGAACCTGGCGTACTTGGGCCCCGTCGTAAAGTGAGTCTGAGATCCGGGGAAAATATCAGGATTTCAATCTAGGTACACTATGACGAGGTGTACACGAGGATCCCGGAAGACATCGTTTGTCGAGTTCTTGGAACACCGTGGAGCGTTACACGAGCCTAAGGGCATCACGAGGTATCAAAATGTCCATCTCGGCGTATTAAGCCGTCTTCCACTCGTCCCCTCCCGATTTCTGATGAGGTTATAGGCTCCTCGCAGATCAACTTGGACAAAACAATTTAGCCCCTTGAGATGGCTCAACAGCTTGAGATCAGTGGGAGAGGTGTGCATTTTTTTACGGTGATCTTATTAGACCCTGTAGTCTATAAAACGGATGGAGGGAACCTCTTCTTTGGCACGAAGGAAAACCCGGCTCGGCTGGGGAGGAGGACTTTCGAATGAATCCTTTGCAGGTTCTCCGAAAGTAGGCCGAACCATGGCCTGAGTCTCTGGCACGCGCAGCGGGGTTAGACCTCCCCCGGGGGTGGACTGTTACTGGGAGAGAGGTCAATAGGACAGTCGTTAAGGTCCGATTTCGGTGCAGAGAATCTGCCTCTTTCTCGGAGAAACATCCCCAAAGTCCTGGTACTCGGCGCAGCCTGCAACGGCTTGACAAGCGGAGACGGTGAAGTGGTAGGCACCGGGCGTATAGGTACCTTTCCAGCAGCGGTTGGCATTCCGGTCCCCAACGCAGGACTTCGCCTGTTTCCATCGAGCGTGAGGGGCGTGACGTTGCAGCAGGAAGCCCCAAGAGGATCGTCGAGGAAGCACGGGACAGATCGTGGAACCGATTTCTCCTTATGTAGCGCCCCCACACGGTCAGTGTCACTGGCCGGGTTAATACTGGATTGGGGGTCACTGAAGGACTACCACTGACCGAAGAAAGAAGCAAGAGGATTCTCCAGACGGGACAACAGGTATGCGTAACGGAGTTAAAATGAGGCTAGGATGAAGTCTGGGAGCAGAGCCTGAGTCAGGAAAGCAGAATCCGGAAGATAGAACAAGCATAGATGTTCACCTCCACTGGCATCAATCAGACGTGAGAGGTGGAAACGTGCACCTAGGACTGCCTCTTCAGGCACCTAGGGTGTGATTCGTTTCCTGGACGCTGGAACGTAGCGGGACAGCTTCTGCGGAAAATGGTCTGGGTGGCGCTAGTAGAGAGTAGAGAGACATAGCTTCTGGTTCGGCGAGGTTCGTCTGCTCCGATAACTGGGCGCGGTCACTTGCACTGGTACCAGTCAGAGGCTTGTAGGGGGACAGCAATGGAGGATTGCTGAAAAACAGGGGGCCAGGTGAAACCGTCGACGGGGGGCGTGCGAGTCTTTTCCTGACGCAGCTCCTCTGCCTCTTGCGATCCTTATATCAAATCCGAGTTGCTAGCTAGTATTAGTTCTCCAGGGAGGATGGGATGGTCTCTTGCTGCCAAAGCGTCCTTTACCCGGCTGGACAGACGGGAACTTTTGAAAGTGGCACAGAGGGCGGATCATTCCACATGAGCTTCCGAGGGCCAGGGTACGGAATTGGCCGCATAGTCACCAAAGGAGGTGTCGCCTTGACGGGAAGCTCAGAGGGCGGTCTCTGCAGAGGCAAGAACGTGTCGGGCTCTCGAAGGACGGCGCGGAATTCAGGAGGAAGGTCTGTAGGTCCGCAGTCACAGGGGTACGTTCTCATCCCAGAGGGGAGTCGCCAAGCCAGGCCTTCCAGATAGTAGGCTCACCACGAAGGCCACCTTATAACATCTCGAGGGAAAACTGACCGCCAGATCAGTTCTATGTGCATAGAGACTCTGGGTAATGAAACCCGGCAGAGCTTTGGGATCCCCGGAAGCTGATGGGTAAGGGGAGCGAAGCGTGGGTCCCACGGGTGGCCAAAAGGAACGGCTGACGTAGACGGAAGTCACCGACGGGGCGCAAGTGGAGGATGTTGCTGGGATGCGAGGAGCTAGGAGCTGATGCATCATGGCGGAGAAGCTGGCCCAACTGCTGTGCCTGTTGTGCGATTTGCTGGACTGTGGGCACACAACGTCGTAAGATCGGCGATGCTTGGCAGGGCACTTGGCTAGGGATCATGGCTGGATCTAACTGTGGCGGCTGGGTGTGGATCACACCGGACCACCGCAAGCGATGGGTAGTAAGCCACGCCAGGGAACGGAATCTAGTCAGCCCCCGGTTTTCACTGAGCCCGCCGCAAAAGGGGATGGACTTGCTGCGCCGTTGAGGCTAACCAGGTCGTCCCCCCTGACGTGACTTGCTTGCGATGGGCGGCCGAGGTGCAGCGTGGTACCGTCTCGTTGTCGAGAATCGTTGTCGTGGGCAGGCAGAGATGGTCAGGGGCAGGCGGCATGGTTCGGTGTCGGGAAACGTAGCGAGAGGTCTGGTACACGGTAAAGAGGAATACACTTTAAGGATCGCTTTCTCTAAGGCTCGGGGCAACGTAGATCCAGCAGGGAAGTGACGTGGGTGCAACACTTATATAGAACTGCGCCCGGTAATTCCCAATTTACCGGCGCACTGTCCCTTTAAATTCACAAGGACAAGCGCGGCGCGCACCAGGGGGCGCAGCACTGCGCATTCCCCCGGCCGGCAGGGGACGAGGACCGGACGGGAGCGAGGCCAGGTGAGTGGATGGAACGGGTGGCGCCGCGGAACACTGCCTCTATATATAAATTTGCACTGCATCCTGTCTACATATATAACAATATACTGCACCCTGTCTCCATAATTTTTGTGTAGGGTTTCAATTGTTAGGAGAATAATATCAAAGGAGCACTTATTTAAAATACTCTCACACTAGCGGCAATGCTCTTGGAGGTTTGGATCTGTGGTCAAAACCAAGTTCTCACCTCCTGGGTTATTTGGAGACCGGGGTTCAAATTCACAAAGAGGTTTGATTTTTAATGGAAGTTATAATTCTTCTGATTAAACAAGCGAGGTCCACAGGGAGCAGTACACACGTGCACTGAGCCGGACTTAAAGACGGGAAGGGAATCGCTATTAGTGTCTTATGATTCTTATGATTTTCTTGGTCAACTAGAAGCTAATACTGTGTGCGATCCGACCCGTCCTGTTTTTAAGTTTGGTTTTACTTTTGCAAAACTTAGTGAAATAATAGCAAGAATTGCTGAAAGAAAGGACTGGTTGGTGAGAAAGATTGCCTTTTTTAACTATTTTTGGGAAATTGGTGAAGTTCAGTTGCAACGATCCAAAATCCAATTAAATTCAATGAAAATCCATGAAAATCATGCTTTCACAAGTGTTCACAAGAAATCATGATTTAATGGTATTTTTGAATCGCCCGGCTCCACGCAATTGTTGTAATTGATGAACGAGATAAAGAATTAACCAGAAAACAGGACGGGCTGAGAACATTTAGAATTACATGTATATATTTTGGCGCCCAGACTCTATTTTTTTGTGCGATAGTATGCGTAGATAGAACGCGACCTGAATTTTTATTATCTGTTTCTACTGTGCTTTCTAGTTCCAAAATGACAAATCAGGCTCAGGTAAACCACTTGTAAAGTGGTCTGCCTGTTCCAGCAGTAATGCGCCCAGTTTTGCCGTCTTCATGCCATAAACATGTAGAATCATATGGTTGTGGTCCGACGCCTCCAGAACGCCCCCAGCGGGCGCCTGATAATGTGCCTAATTTCGGAGTGCACCTGATTATAAATCTAGAGAACAGGGCTGCGCAAGTTTTTGGGCTGAAAGCCCCGTGTATATATATATGTCACCCTTAGTGTCTTGGTCAAAGGACCAAACCTCAAGCTGAGCTCAGGGAGAACTTTTCTAAAAATTATTGTATTTAAGGTAATAATGACAAGAAAATCCAAGACAACACCCACAAGACATACAGGAACTTAGGACTTGAACCCAAGTCTTCAGTGGGCAGACATGTTCCCTTCTCATCAAACCATAGCATTATGGCCTTCTCCACCCTCCGATTTTTACCAAAATAAACCCAGACATATAAGCAGCATGGATCTGTGATCACACTCGGTGTCTTGTTATCCTGCTATATATGTATGTACCTCTACACGCCAATCTGCCGCCATATACAGCTAAATACTGCACCCTGTGTCCATATGTACATAAACAATTCACCCTTCATCCATTTATACCATATATCTGCTGCACCCTTTCTTTATATATGCTCATACACTGCACTCATGTCCATATACATCTATACACTCCACATGGTTTCCATATACACCTACACACTGCACCCTTCCTCCATATATACCTATACACTGCACCCTTTCTCCATTTCTACTTATACACTGCACCCTTTCTCCATATATTCCTACATACTGCACCCTTCCGTCGTATATCCCTATACACTGCACCCTTCCTCTATATACACCTATACAGTGCACCCTAGCTCTGTAAATACCTGTACACTGCATCTTACCTCCTTATATATTTTTTTTTTCCAAACTGTTTTTTATTAGTTTTCAAATTTAAACAAACATTTGTAATAGAGGGGTGGGGGGAGAGGATGGAGTGGGAGGGAGGGGAAGGGGGCAAGGATATGTATAGGAATCAAAGGATATCAGATTATGATTCGAAACAATACATGTAGTGTCCACGTGCCCTAAATCTTGAAAAAGCACGAACCACTTAAAACTCAGATATAGACATTAAAGTCATGGTAGCAATGTTAACGCTGGAGATGGGTCCTTAGGCGATGACCCCAGACAAGGGTCATGATGTTCCCATCGTGAATTATCCATCTCATGTGGAGGCTCAAGGATGACGCTCAAAGTGCTGGAGGACCTGGGTAGAAACTTGAAGAACTGAAGACATAGAAGCTGGCGTAGCTTTTTGTTGTGCTCATTATTGAAGCGGAGAAGGTCACTCAGTTCTTTAAGGTTATGGGCTTAATATGATGAGAATCAATCAAAATCTGAGTAGAAATATCGAGATCGTGGTATCGGTATTGGTGCCGGATGTAAGTCTTTTAGCGATGGTTCGCATTAGAAGCTATCAGGTTCCTCGCACAAAGTACCCATCTGATGTTGAGGTCTAAGGGTAACGTTCCATAGTCTGGCATTGAGGACATGGCATGGTAAATGGTGCAGATTTTCGTTATGCTTATTTCAAGTAAATCAGTTAATTAAACAACATTTTACTAGGAAGGGAAAATGGGGTATGGGGTAGTGGGGGGACAAGAACCGATAGACCGTGGAACCACCTCCGCCCTTTATGTTGAAACTTAAGGGAATTTTTTTTTTTTCAACCCACCCCTTGTGAAGTCGGGAGTAGAGTTTTAAGAGCAATGTTCAGGGTGTACCTCCGAGCCTGTCCGCCCTCAGATCAGGTTGTGGAAGCAGAAGCATGATCTATACGCGATTGTAATATGTGTGGAGTATATCAATTATGGGCTGCCATGTTAGGAAAATTTTTCCACCCTGCATCTCTTTTTTGGGAGGGGAGGCCTCCACCCAGTCCATGCGTAGTAGGTATGTTAGTTTGTCTAAAAAAACCTCCTTATATATTAATGCATTGCACCCTGCCTAAATATATATATCTATACACTGCATCCTGCCACCTTGTATACCTATACACTGCACCCTTTCTCCATATATACCTACACAGTGCACCTTTCTCCATATTATACACTACACACTGCACCTTCCTCCTATGTATATCCTTTACTATGCCACCCTTTCTCCATATATACCTATACACTGCACCCTTTCTCCATATATACCTACACACTGCACCCTTCCTCCATATGTATACCTTTACACTGCACCCTTTCTCCAGATATACCTATACACTGCACCCTTCCTCTATATATACCTATACCGTGCACCCTAGCTCTATAAATACCTGTACACTGTATCCTACCTCCTTATATATTAAGGCATTGCACCCTGCCAAATTTTTTTATATCTATAATGCTCCTGCCACTTGATCCCTATACAGCCCCTTTCTCCATATAAAAATACACAGTGCACCTTCCCTCCATATAACCCCTAAAACCTGCCCCCTTCTTCCAAAATTTTTGTTCACTGGCCCCAAATTTTTATATTCATGCATTGCACCCTCCCCTTTATATAGTTGCCGCATCTCCCCACTTTAAAAAAAACTTTACAATGCACCCTGCCTGTTTTTCAGTTTGGCTTTATTCTAGAAAAAAATTAGTGAAATAATAGTGAAAATTAGTGAAAAACAGGACTGGTTGGTGAGAAACCTGGCCTGTTTTTTCTTTTGCTATTTTCCTGAAATTGGTGAAATTCAATCATATGCTAAAAAATTTGGAAATTTAGTACGAAAAATTTGATGAATTCAATTCAGTGAAAAGCCCTGAAAATTAAAAAAAATCTGTTTTTGGTATTTTTTTTGAATGCCCAAATTTAAAAATGTTATAATTTAAGGATAAAGTAAAAAATTTTACCAATTCAGAAAAAGAGGGGCCCCAAAAAGAAATTTCAAAGCAGAATTTTTAACGTACACCTGGATTAAATTTTTGAGCTCAGGTTGCGTTTACTGAAATTGTGTGTTTTTGGCACAATTTCTGAATACCTGTGAACCCAGCCTGTTTATTCCGAAGAATTACGGCTTCTATTAAAGCCAAAGCTCTCTGAGGATTTGAAACCAGGTCTCCAGACAACCCAAGCAGGTGATAACATGGTTATGACCACAGGACCAAACCTCCAGCTGAGCTCAACAGGGACTTTTCTCAAAATTGTTGTTTCAGGAGAATAATGACAAGAAAATCCAAGACAACACCCATAGGTTCATGAAGGAACTAAGGCCTTGAACCCAAGTCTTCAATGAGACAGAGAGGTTTCCTACTCATCAGACCGTAGCATTACAGCCTTCTCCACCCCCACATTTTTACCAAAATAAACCCAGACATATAAACAGGACGATTCTGGGATCACACTTGGTGTCTTGTTATCCTGCTATATATGTATATACCTCTAAACTTCAACCTACCTCCATATACAGCTATATACTGCACCCTGTGTCCATATGTACATAAACACTGCACCCTTCATCCATTTATACCATATATCTACTGCACCCCTCCTCCATATACACCTACACACTGCTCCCTTTCTCCATATATTCCTACATACTGCACCCTTCCTCCATATATACCTATACACTGCACCCTTTCTCCATATATACCTACACACTACACCCTTTCTCCATATATATTAATGCATTGCACCCTGCCTAAATATATATCTATACACTGCATCCTGCCACTTTATATATCTATACACTGCACCCGGCCTGTTTTTCAGTTTGGCTTTATTCTAGCAAACATTAGTGAAATAATAGTGAAAATTGGTGAAAATTAGTGGAAAAAAAACAGGACTGGTCGGTGAGAAACCCGGCCTGTTTTTTTTTCTATTTTCCTAAAATTGGTGAAATTCAATCACGACGATCCGAAATCAGGTCAATTTAGTCACGAAGACTTGATGAATTCACTTCAGTCAAAAACCGTGAAAATCCTCCTCGCACGCGCGATCACCAGAAATCATGATTTTAATGGTAGTTTTCAAATCGCTCGAAATGTCACAAATGTTATAATTGATGAATAAGATAAAGAATTAACCAACTCAGAAACAAGGCCTCAAAACGAGATTTAAAAGCAAAATTTTTAACGTACGGCTGGATTAAATTTTTGAGCTCGGATTGCGGTTACCGAAATTGTGCATTTTTGGCGCAATGTCTGAATACCGTAACCTGTGAACCAAGAATGTTTATTCCGAAGAATTATGGCTTCTATTAAAACCAAAGCTTTCTGTTGATTTGAAACCCAGGTCTCTAGGCAACCCAGAATGTGGTCTTGACCACAGGACCAAACCTCCAGCTGAGCTCAGCAGGAACTTTTCTCAAAATTGTTGTATTTAGGGGAAGAATGACAAGAAAATTCAAGACAACACCCACAAGACATACAGGTTCATGGAGGAACTAAGGACTTGAACCCAGGTCTTCGGCAGCACAGAGAGGCTCCATACTCATCAGACCATAGCATTACAGTCTTCTCCACCTCAGATTTTTACCAAAATAAACCCAGACATATAAACAGGACAGGTCTGGGATCACACTTGTTATCCTGCTATATGTATATTTACCTCTACACGGTAGCCTGCCTCCATATACAGCTATATACTGCACCCGGGGTCCATATGTACATAAACAACGCACTCTTCATCCATTTATACCATATATCTGCTGCACCCTATCTTAATATATGCCCAGGGGCATCCTGCCTCTTCAAATGCAGGACTGTCTGGTGTTAGCAGAGTGGAGCGCCTCCGATGCGCTGCTCTGCCTGCTAGGTGTCATCGTGCCGCCCGTGCTGAGCACAGAGACTGGCCGGGAGCTGAGCTGAGAAAGAGCGTGGCACAGGTGAGTAAGGGATTTCTTCTTTTTTTTAACATTAATGTACCTTGCCTGCCTATATGGGGCCCCTATAGCCCACACTATGTGCTGTCTGCCTATATAAATGGCCCCTATAGACTACCGAAGCTCTGTATGCCTACATATATGGCGACTATAGCTACATAAACCCTATCTGCTTACCTTCATGGCCCTATAGCTACCTAAACCCTGTCTTCCTACCTATATGGCCCCTATACTCTGCCTGCCTATCTATATGGGGCCCTATAGCTACCTAAACTCTGCCTGTCTATATGGGGCCCTATACTCTACCTAAACCCTGCTTGACTTCCTATATAGGGCCCTATAGCTACCTAAACCCTGCCTGACTATATGGGGACCCTATTGCCTACCTAAACCTGGCCTATCTGGGGCCCCCTATAGCCTATCTAAACCCTGCCTGCCTAACTGGACCCCATATAGCCAGGGGGGGCAGGTGCTGGAAAAGTCAGGATTATAAGATATTTGTGTCTAAATCTGCAGGGATGAGTGGTGGCCGGGAGAAGTCATTTATGGTGGTCTGGACCGGATGCAGAACAAAAGGGAAAGTCAACGACTCGTCAGAGAAACATCACCTGTGAGTCACAAGATGTAACTGTACTTTAATCACATATGTCTGCAAAAGCTTTGTACACTGGTATATACCACTATATGGTCACTGTATGGTGGTAATATACAGTCTGCAGAGCCTCTGTACACTGGTGTCTACCACTATATGGTCACTGTATGGGAGTAATATACAGTCTGCAGAGCCTGTGTACACTGGTGTCTACCACAATATGGTCACAGTATGGTGGTAATGTATAGTCTGCAGAGTCTGTGTACACTGGTATATACCACTATACGGTCACTGTATGAGGGTAATATACAGTCTGCAGAGCCTGTGTACACTGATACCTACCACTATATGGGCACTGTATAGAGGTAATATACAGTCTGCAGAGCCTGTGTACACATATCTACCACTATATGGTCACTGTATGGGGGTAATATACAGTCTGCAGAGCCTGTGTCCACTGGTGTCTACCACTATATGGCCACTATATTGCGGGACGATTGGTCGTTGTAGACTGATCCGTAATAGGGGCTTATTCAGTCACTATGTGGTGGTAATTTGTGGTCGTGTTCTGACAGCATAATCAGGTCCTAATGTAATAGCGTTATTTGTAATGTTGGTCTGGGTACAGTAAGATATGTTTGGTAGCCGTACGATGGTGATATATATGGTGAAGTATTTGCTCCTTGTATTACCTAGTAACTGCATGTCCTGGTAAATGTTTGTGGTCGGGGAGGCGGAGGGGTGGGGGGTTAATGGTAGGGGGCCCCATCCAAAAGTTTGCTATGGGGCCCAGGCTTCACTAGTTACGCCGCTGTATATGCCTATACACTGCATCATGTCCATATACATCAATGCACTGCACATGGTCTCCATATACACCTACAAACTGCACCCTTTCTCCATATATACCTACACACTGCACCCTTCCTCCATATATACCTATACACTGCACCCTTCCTCCATATATACCTATACACTGCACCCTTCCTCCATATATACCTATACACTGCACCCTTCCTCCATATATACCTATACACTGCACCCTTCCTCCATATATACCTATACACTGCACCCTTTCTCCATATATACCTACACACTACACCCTTTCTCCTATATACATTACATGCATCTTCCTCCAAAATTTTTACTATACACTGCCCTTCCTCCCATTATACCCATACATGCACCCCTTTCCCCCATTATACCATACACTG
>JAODAL010048941.1:0-28571 GCA_025379985.1 Phyllomedusa bahiana | reverse complement strand
TTAAAGGGTACAGTAGGGTGGGCCCCCCCAAGATCAAATCCCCGGTGGGCCCCGGACCCCCCCAGTCCGACCATGTTTACAATGTTAAAGGGCTTTTGGGGGTTTATCAATCCCTTTTTGTAAACCTTTTTCCCCAAACCATCTGGGGGTTTTTTGGGGGGAATTGTAGTATCAAGGGGGCCCGGGCCGTGTCGTGGTGTTTAAGGATGGGCTTTTTTTTCAGTGTTATTTGAGGTTTTCCCCTGAAGAAAAACCAAACTGCGTTTTGGCCCTTCACCTTTTCCCAAAATTGCAAAACTTTTCCATTTTTTTTTTTTTAAAAAACAAAGCTATCTTTTTGAAATTTGTCTCTAAATCCCCGTCCTTCTTGAGGTAAACCCAGGTTTTAACCCCAATCCCATTTATCCAAAAAGGGATGCTTTATCCCCCCATATTTTTTTAGTAGGGGGTCATAGGACTTTCCTTTCCGGGTATATGGATGTACTTATTTCCTTTTCTGGGGGCACTTAAAATTTGGGTTCTTTCTGCAATTTTGATGACACATTCCCCATTTTTTAAAAAGTCCTTTTTTTAACCCAAAGGAATAGAAAACCCACCTCCTCAGAGGGGACAAAAAACAACTGTTTTTAGCCTCCTATAATACCCTTCCCACTGAGGCCTCCCTTGCCAGTGGAAAAATTTGTCTTTTATTACTTAAAAAAAAAGCTTGGTGGGCGTTTTTTTCTAGTACCTTGTTGTAATCATACAAAACAATGACAATTTTCTCAAAATAAAAATGTAAAAAACTTCTATTTTCCCCTAGGGGCGGACTTTATTATAGTTTAAATTATCTCACCGCTTTGGGGGGGGCAGCCCCCCCTTTAAGGAAAAGGGGAAAAAAACACAGAAAAAGACAAAAAAAAAAAAAACCCCAGCCAATAAAAACACTGGTTACAAGACAACAAAAAAAAGTTCAGTAACAAAAAAAAAACTTATTTCTTTTTTTTAAAGAAAAACTGCAAAATTGTGCCCAATTTTTTACCCAAAACCAAAAAACTTTTCCCAAAAATAAAAAAACCTTTAAAACTTTTAAACTTTTAAAAAAATTGATCCGGGGGGGAACGTGGGGGGGGAAAAAATTTAGAGAAACCTCACTCACAGGGGTTTAAACGGGACCCAACACCTTTTTGCGGGAAAAAGCTTTTGGTTTTTGTGGGGTTGGCAAATGCTAAACCGTGCTAGCGACCCCAGGTTCTAAAAGGCCAAAGGGGGGGGCTTGCGTATCCCTTTCCCTCACCCCGGGTTTGTTGGTTTTCAAATTTCCTTTGTCATGGCCCCCAAAAAGATGTAGATATCTTTTTGTTTTAGCAACCCCTCTGTCTCCCCGGCCCTTTAAAAAACAAAAAACAATGCACTGTGTTTTATTCAAAAGATTAGAATGTTTATTATGGAATGAAAATGATTTTTTAAAAGGGTTTAAAAGGCATGACCCTTTACAGAAAATTGGTGGGCCCTTTATTAAAAATTTCCAATAAAAGGGATAAGTTTTTTGCATAAAAATATGGGTTAAAATCCAACCCTTTGTCTTAACGTAAAAAAAACCTTTTAATTATTTAAAATCATGAACACCCCTTCCCCCAAAAAAAAAAAATGAATTTTTGGGACATCTTTTCTTATTTTGCTTTTTCTAAAAACCCTTTAATAAAAGAGCTATGTCTGTTTTAAATTCGGGGCCCGGCCTTTAGACTTTTTCTCTAAAACCAAATTTTATGGTGAGGGGAAACCCAAAATGTTTTGTAACAAGGTCAAAAAATTAATAAAAGAAAAATTTTGAACAAAGATTTAAGTTTGGAAAAAAAGGGATTTTTTAAAAATTTAAAAAAAATTTGGAAAAATTTTTTTTTTAAAAAAGGGGGGGGGGGAAAAATTTTTTTGGGGAATTTTTTTTTTTTAAAAAATTTTAATTTTTTTTTGGGGGGGGGTTTTTTTTTTGGGGGGTTTTTTTTTTTTTAAAAAATTTGTTTTTTTTTTTTTTTTTTTTTTTTTTCCCCCCAAAAAAAAATTTTTTAATAAAAAAAAAAAAAAAAATTTTTTTTTTGGGTTTTTTTTTTTAAAAAATTTTTTTTTTTTTAAAAAAATTTTTTTTTTTTTTTTTTTAAAAAAAAAAAAAAAATTTTTAAAAAATTTATTTTTTTTTTTTTAAAAAACCCCCCCCCCAAAAATTTTTTTTTAAAAACCCCCCCCCCTTTTTTTTTTTTAAGGGGGGGGGGGGGGGGGGGGGTGGGGGGGTTTTTTTTTTGGGGAACCCCCCCCGGGGGGGGGAAAAATTTAAACCCACATTTTCCCCCCCCGGGGGTTTTTTCCCCCCCCCAAAATTTTTTTTGGGGGGGCCCCAATTTTTTTTAAAAAATTTTTAATGGGGGGCCCCAAAAAAATTTTTTCCCCCCGGCCCCAGCATTATCTTAAAAATTCACCTTTAGCACAGCGGCGGGGGGAGTAACTGACATTCCCTTTTTTCAAAAAAGGAAAAGTGGATCATTTGACATTTTTTCAAAATGAATCAAGTTTTGGTTCTTTGACGGTTTTGTTGCCTGGGTTTTCCGATTTTCGCCAAATTGGGACTAGTTGCTAGTTTACCCCGGAGTAAATTTCCCGTACTGCCCCGTACGGCCCCCACTAGCAGTAGCAAACTTGGTTTTGATTTACTTGGGGAGGAAATGGGGTTTCAGCAAGGGTTAGGGAATCAAAAAACAGCAAATAGTTAGAGAGTTTTATATTGCTGACTGCATTCCTTTTTCCCTCCCTTTTTTTTCTGAGTTCCAAAAGGTCATTTTTGATTGGGTTTTGGGGGCCCCGGGTACTGCAGGAAGGGCAAACCCGGGGAAATGTCCTTCTAGGAAAAAATCTTTTTCAAATCCCAATTTTGGGTTTGAAAATTTTTTTTTGAATTTTCAAAAAGGGAATTTTTTCGTTTTTGGGGTCCTGTATGCAGAAAGGGGGCCGTTAGCAAATGTCCTTCTAGGAAAAAATCTTAAATTTTAAATCCTAAATTTTTGGGCCCCCTTTAAAATTTTTGATTTGGGCAAAAAAGGTCTTTTTTTCTGTTTTTTTTTTGGGGCCAAACTACTGCAAAAAGACACCGTTAAGCTAAGTAAGACTTTTGGGGAAAATCTTATTTTTTAAATTCCTAATTTTGTTTGAAAAATTTTTTTGGGGTGTTTTTAAAAAAGGGCATTTTTTTCTGGTTTTGGGGGTCATGGTTCTGTAGAACTTTCCTTTTTGTAAAAGTCCCTATAGAAAAAAAATCTTTTTTTCTGTTTCTTCCAAAAAAAATTCTTTCTTTGGGTTTTTTTTTTTATCTGGGCCATTTTGACATTTTTCCCAGTACTCTTCTGGATATCCAAATGCTCTCTAGGGAAGCTTTTATACGGGCCCCGGGCTTGTACTGGCTTAAGCAGGGGGACACGGGCTGGCCCCTGCGAATCTGAGTCCCTGGCAGCGTTCTGTGTTACTGATCGTTGCCTTTGTTATGTTGGTCCCAGCTCTCTGCAGGTCATTCACTAGGTTCCCTCGGGTGATTCCGGTATTTTTGCTTACCGTTCTTGTGATAATTTTAACTAAACGGGGTGAGATCATGCGTGGAGCGCCAGATGTAGGGAGATTATCAGTGGTCTTGTATGCCTCCATTTTCTAATTATTGCTCCCACAGTTGATTTCTTCACATCAAGCTGCTTGCTTATTGCAGATTCAGTCTTCTCATCCTGGTGCAAGGCTACAATTTTGTTTCTGGTGTCCTTCGACAGCTCTTTGGTCTTCACCATAGTGAAGTTTGGAGTGTGACTGTTTGAGGTTGTGGCACATGGTAACTGGCAGGAGCCCCATTTCACTTTTTGCACCAGGACCCAAAACTTCAAATTACGCCTCTGCTTGCAAGCTTTGTACATGTGATATATGTGGTGGCAGCAAGAACTTTCCAACAGGGAACATGGAGGTTCAGCTGGCAGGTGCGTAGTTATAGGGAGTGCAGCAGTAGCAGCCACTACGGGGCCCTGCATCCTGAGGTTTCCCAAAAGCCCCTGTGACACATAGGATGACACCGGTATTGGAAATGGCACATGGTAACTGGCAGTGGTGCCAATAGGGCAGTACTCCTGTCAGGGGCCCTAATCAAAAGGTGACCACTGATATGTTAAAAAATAGGAACTAGTAATGGGTGGGGGCCCCATTTGATTTAGCTGCATGGGGCCCTGAAACGGTTAATAGATGACTGATGGTAGCCCTGGCTACCACTGCACCGCCTATAACTACGGCCCTGCCAGCTGAACCTCCATGTTCCCCGTTGGAAAGTTTTTGCTGCCACCACATATATCACATATTCTTGGGCCCTAGTGCAAAAGTGATAGTGGGCTCCTGCCAGTTACCATGTGCCATTTCCAATACTGGTGTCTTCCAGGGCAGTTCCTAGGCTAAATTTCACTCAGGGCGAAGTGAAGAAATTCCCCCCCCCACACCCGGTAACATATGGCGACACAGTGCATCACCATAAACCAAAGCTAAAATACACAAAAAGCTTTACCACAATGTGCTACGTATAAAACTACTAAATCATAGTTCTACAGTTACCAAATAACACCGCTACACCAACCAGAATCCCAAGACCACTAGAACCACATATCACCAACACACAGTGACCGAATAATACCACCACACCATGACCACATATCACCAGCACATAGTGACTAAATAATACAAACTGACCATTACTGAGTATAAACCATTATACTACAACTAATATTACCAGCATACAGTGACCATACAGTGTTGAATACCAGCTGTCCACAGGCTCTGCAGACATATAAATGATTATAGTAAAGTTATATCTAGTGACTCACATAAGACGTCTCTGAAGAGTTGTTCTCTTTCTCTTCTTCTTCTTTTCCATCTGTCCCAGGCGCCATGACGACTACTCCCGACTATTCACGGTAAAATTTACAAAACAAACATCTTAGACTCCTCACTTTATCATCACTTCTCTACCAATTCCTATCTCTATACAAACTTCCCATCTATAGCACCTCATATGGTAGTCATGTAATATGCCCCGTGTAGCCACGTAGTAGCCCCCTGTAGCCAGTTGATGCCCCCTGTAGCCAGTGATGCCCCCTTGTAGCCAGTGATGCCCCCCATTGTAGCCAGTGTGCCCCCCTTGTAGCCAATGATGCCCCCCTTGTAGCCAGTGATGCCCCTCTTGTAGCCAGTAGATGCCCCCTGCAGCCAGTAGATGCCCCCGTAGCCAATAGATGCCCCTGTAGCCAGTAGATGCCCCTCTTATAGCCAGTGGACCCCCCCTGTAGCCAATTTGATGCCCCCCCCCCTCCCTTTATAAAATGAGGGGGTTCCCCCCAAGCCATAGTTTCCCCCTTTTTTTAAACCCCATTTGAAAACCCCCCTTTGTAGCAATTTTAAGCCCCCCCCCCTTTTAAACCAAGTGGGATGCCCCCCCTTGGGTACCCCAAGTAAATGCCCCCCTGAAACCAAATTTTGATCCCCCTAAAAAAGACATGATCCAATATCCCCCATTTTTGCCAGTGGTTTTAAAAACCCCCCCCCCCCCAAATTTTTTAAACCTTTGGGGCCCCTGTGGCCAAGTAAAAGGGGTCCCCCAACTAAGCGGGTTTACCCCCATTGGGTAGCCGGAGTTGCCCCTTTTTGAAACCTTTGGGGTTGTAATACGGGGGTCCCTTTAAGGGTGGCCCCCCCCTCGCCCAGGGTTTCCCCCCCCTGTACCCATGAGGGCCCCCCCTGAAAACCAGTACTTGCCCTTTTTAAAAAGAAAGGGGAAAATTCCCCCTGGGCCCGGCAAAAGCTGCCTCGGGCCCCACCCGGGGGCCCCGCGTCCCCCGGGGGGGGTGGGTAAAATATGAAGCCCCAAATGCAACCCCCCTAGTATTAAATAAACAGGGGGGGGTGGAAAAGGGTTAAACTACCGTAAACAAAATTGCCCCCCTGTTACCGGGAAAGGCTGCTGGCTCTTTGCCCCAAAATAACAACGCTTCAGAAGGCGCCCTCCTTTCGGGGAGGTGCCGGGCCGGGCCCCCCGGGCCGCCCACCCCCCCTGGGGTTGAGGCGGAAAAGCCCGGCGCCCCCCCCTGGGAACGGGCCCCGGGTTTTCCTTTTTTTGTTTTAAAAGGGGGGGCCCCTTTAACAGAAAACCCCTACACTGCAACCCCCCCTAAAAAGTTTTACTTTTGGCCCTTTATCTTTTCAAAGCTTTTGAAAAATTAATTATTTTAGCCTCGGGAATTTTTTTCTGTACTTTTTAGAAAAAAATTGCTTCACTAATTTTACCTTTCGTATTCTTAAATTATTTTTAAAAAAGGGAAAGGGTAAATTTTGGCTTTTCCCCCCAAACCCCGTGCCCTTTTTAAAAAAAAAATTAACCCCTAAATGAATAACAAAAATTTTGGGTTTTAAATAGGGAGGGGTTGTTTACTAAAAAATTTGGGAGGTTGATTCAAACTCGAATTTCCCAAACCCAAACCCTTAAAGCAAATTCGGGGTTCCTCTAAATTTTTTAAAGGGTTTTCCGCTAACCCTCCCACCCAACTACTTGGTTCGCCCCAACACACAGAAAGGGCTTCCCCTTTACATTCCAATTTACAAGGGAAAAAAAGAAGGCTTTAAAAGAGGGCATTTGGCCCCCCTTTTTATTTTTCAGGGGTTTTTTAACTTTCCTGTTTTTCCCTTCATATCTCTAGGCTTTTCTGATTTTCTCCTCCCCCTTTTGGGCCCCCTACAAATAATATTCCCCCTAGCAGAATTTTATTTTAAATTTATTTGTAAAAAAGGCCCAAAATTTTCCCTGGGGAATGAGAAAAAAAAAAGGGTTTTTGGGGAAAATTAAAGGTTTTTTTGTTTTGCAATTTTTGGGAAAGGTATGTTTAGTTTTGGACACCCCCTCAACAAACCCCCACAGCATTATTTGTTTTAAATCCCCTTTTTTTGTATTACGGGTTTGTTTAATGTGTAAATTTCACCCCCCCTTAAATTTCTCCAAAAATTCCCCTATGTTTTTTTATTAGAAAACCGATTCCCCTTTTGGGAAAGTCTCTGTTTTGTTTGGGCCATTTGTAGCCCTCCCTTTTAAACCCACCCGGGTTAAAATTGTTTGTAAAAGGGAAATTTCTAAATGGCCCAGTTAAATAGGCGGGTTTTTAGGTCTCTAAAACCCGTCGGTTTGGAGGAATTTTTTGGTGGGTGCATTTTTTTGGGGAAAGAAAATTTTTTAAAAAGTAATACAGGGTTTCCTTTCAAAAATTGGGAAACAGAAGGGAAAATTAAGGCTTGCTTAGGGACCTTTTGTTATGGGGAGTTAATGGTCTTTATAACATACCCCCCTTTACCCAACTTTTCCCTCAACTATTGCTATCTCCCTTTGTACCCAATTCGCCTCCTTTTCCCTTTAAAAAACCCGGGTTGTCCCCACCCTTGAAAATCCCTTTTCCACATCGGGCCTCTCCCCCTCCCCTCCCTTTTGTTATATATCCCACACCCTTTTTTTCCCTTTTAAACCCTCCCCCAAAATAAACCGCCTCAAAATGTTCCACAAACCCGCTCTTACACAAAACCCCAACCAATTTTGTTTGTTAACTTTTCCTTTTCCTGCGTCTTGCTGTGGGGAACTTTCTCTCCAAACCCGGGCCCACACCCCCCCTTTACTGTTTCTCCCCCCTTCCTCCTCCCTCCTTTTAGAAATTTCCCTGCGCTAATCTGCTTGCTATTCGTGAAAGTTTTTTTTCCTGAAACTTTTTCATGGGGCTCTGGGGGAAATTCCCAATTAGGGTTGGTAAAAAAACTCACTGCTGTTCATGCCCTTTGTTTCCTTTTCCTAACTCCCTTAATCTCCTCGCTCTCAATGAAACTTTGGCTTAAAGCAGGATAAACCCGCTTTCCCTTTGGCTGCCCTCCACCTATGGGGGCCTTTCCACTTCACCCTAAAACCCCCAGACCTGAGAACAGGGGGGCCGGTAGGATTGGCATCCCTCCTTTTTTTCCCCCAAAATGCATTTCCCAAAGGTCATTCCCCTGCCCCCTCCCCCCCTTTCCCCCCCTTTTGAGGTCCAGGCCAATAACTTTTTTCCGGGTTTTTCCCCCAAAAAAAATCGCCTTTTTGTGTACAACCCCCGGTCCCCCCCGCCTTTTTCGGGTTATTTTTGGGGCCACCCTCGCTCCCCCCCATCCCCTCCCCTTTGGAAATACCCACCCCCCCAACCTTGGGTGATTTTCAACTTTCCATTGAAAACCCAATGCCCCCCCTTTTTCCTTCCTGGGGGTTTTCTTTCACTAACATCACCCTTTGGTCTTGAAAATTTTACTGATTCCACCCCCAAAAGGGTTGGAAAACGCTTTTTGGGTTTGGGTTTCTTCTGCAGCCATCTTTCAATTTCTAACCTCAAAAATTTTTTCCTATGTTCCCCTTGATCAAAAACCCTTTATCTCCTTCACTTTAAACCCAATTTCACCCCCTTTCGGGGAACCCCTGCCCATCCCCCCCAATCCTGAAAACATTGGGCTCCCCATGAAAAACAGGAATTTAAATAAAACACCATAAAAGTCCTCACTGCCCCCAAATCCCCCCCGACTCCTGCCCGGGCCCCGGTGTCAAGAAATACAATGAAACCCCTCCAAACCCCCCCTGAAGGGTTGGCCCCACCCCAGACACCGCACCCCCAAAGGTCGGACCCCACACCCTTACAAAACGCCTCATACTCGTTTTTCCCCGCAGCGCTTTTTAAAAAGGTGTGCGGGAAAAAGACTGGGGGGAAAAAAAGTCAAAGCCCCCCTGCGGGTTTTTTCGACCACTACAAAATTCATGCTCACATTTTAACCACACGGGCCCTTCACTGCGCCAAACAAAAAAAATTTCCCCATCCCTCCACCCCTCAACACTCCCACAAAAAACCCCAAAAAGAACCCCCTTGTTGACATTTTCCCCCACTCCCCCCTCCAGCCCAAAAACCCAGGCCCCAGCCCCCACTGACCTTGTGCTGAAAGACCGGGCCAAATCACTTAAAAAGACAAAAATAGCCGGGGAAATCCGGAAAAAATTTAAAAAATCTCAACCCTAAAGAAACCCCCATCCCCCCCTCCGGCTCGCCCTCTATTCTGCCTCAGCTCTTGCCCCAAACGACAAAAAGAAGTGCCCAAAGGCTTTTTCTCCTGTTCCCCAAAACCACCTGCTCTAGTGACCCCTTTCCACCCCCGGCCTTTCCCCACTCTATCTTCCACCCTATCATCTTCCCCTTCCCACAATTTTTAAAACCTTTTCCCCTTCTCTACGGGGAATTTTTCCCAATCCTCTTTTAAACATGCCATTTTTTAACCCCTTTCCCCTTAAAAAAAGCCCTCCCCCCCGTGGCCCTTTTTCCCTGCGCTGCAAACCCACCCAACCAGTCTCTAACCGGGCCCTTCATCTCTAAACCCCGGGGAATGTTGGGCCCTCCCTTTTAAACCCACTATCCCCCTTACTAACCCCTCTTTCTGACCCTCTAAAAAACCCCCGGTTTTTTCCCCGCACCCAAACACTCTACGGAAATGCTTTTATTTAAAATCTATAAGATCTCCTCACTGCCAAATCACAGGGCAAATATTTTGGTTGTTGTTTCCCTCCTGGACCCTCCCCGGGCCAACCCGTTTGACACTGGGGATCACCCCCTTTTTCCTAAACCAAAGGGCTCGGCACCTTTGGCCTCCAGGAAACCGCCCCTTTTCTTGGGGTTCCCTTTTTCCCCCGCCCCTTCATTACCCTCTTTTGAGGTTCAAAACCCCCCCTTTTTCCCTTCTTCCTTTTGTGCCCGGGTTTTCCTCGGGAAATCCCGTTTTTGGGCCCCCGGGCCTTTTTTCACCCCTCCCCAAACCACCCCCATTGGAAAAAACCCTTCTGAAGATTTGGGCTTCCCCATTTCCATCTCAAATGCGGGAGTACCCCCCATTTTAAAATTTCCTCCCGGGGACACCACCCCTGCCCTCCCTGCAAAACACCGGGTGACTGCTGTCCGCGCCTTGAAAAACCCAGGTTTTCTCTCCATCTGAAACTAAACCTCACTAAAACCGAACTTCTTGTCTTTCCACCATCTTCTAACCAACCCTACCTGCTATCTCTGTCTCAGTGTGTGGCACCACCATAACACCTAGGCAACAGGCCCGCTGTCTTGGGGTAATACTAGATTCTAATCTGTCATTCACCCCTTATATCCAATCCCTTGCCCGCTCTTGTCATCTGCACCTCAAGAACATCTCCAAAATCTGTACTTTTCTCACTGTGGAAACAGCTCAGACCCTCATTGTTGCTCTTATTCACTCTCGTCTTGACTACTGCAACTCCCTGCTTATCGATCTCCCTCTCTGCAAACTCGCCCCTCTTCAATCTGTCCTGAATGCAGCAGCCAGGCTTGTCTTTCATTCCAGCCGCTATACTGATGCCTCTACCATGTGTCAGTCACTGCACTGGCTACCTATTCAGTACAGAATAAAACATTAAACTCATCACTCTCACCCATAAAGCTCTCCACCGTGTTGCTCCTCCCTACATCTCCTCCCTCATCTCTGTCTACCACCCTACCCATGCTCTCCGCTCTGCTGATGATATCAGATTACATTCCTCAATCATCCGAACCTCCCATGCCCGTCTCCAAGATTTCACACATGCGGCGCCAATTCTCTGGAACATGCTACCGCGGGCGATCAGGCACATTCACAACTCTCATAGTTTTAAGAGGGCCCTGAGAAAACATCTTCTCAGCCTGGCCTACCAAGATCCCTAACTGCTATCACACACATTTGTCACTCCCTACACTAGGGCACTCACAGGCACTTATCTGTATATAGATGTACTGTCAGGGTGGCAGGGTCACCCAATTTTTATGTAAACCACCTCCTATTTATGTAACATGGCTGGACCATTGTAAACTGAGCACTTCTTAACCCTTTGTCTCACCCATACACCATAATAGATTGTAAGCTCGCGTGAGCAGGGTCCTCATACCTCGTGTCTCATTTGTAAGTTCTTTTAATGTGTAATGTCTGTATGTACACCCTCTAAATTGTAAAGTGCTGCGGAATATGTTGGCGCTATATAAATAAAAATTATTATTATTATTATTATTAAGCTGAGTGACAACAAAAATGGTCCTATTACAGATCTTACAAAATGTAGCAATGTTATCAAATAACTATGCAGAGTTGTCTAGGTTAGCAGGAGAACATATAATTGCACTCTTAAAAAGGGAAAATATTTCTGGCCACTATGTAACTTTCTTTATCAGCTTTCCCGTCTGCAGGCTCCATCTCTAATTTCTAGTTTTCCCTGTGATGGTGTGTGGAGAGTAGCCTCTATCTATGCTGTCTCACATGCAAATCACAAACAGTGTACCCTGCTGGCTGCCACAGGGATTGTAGATATGGAAACACAGAGAAACTGTTTCTAGGGGAGATCCCATCCCTTGTATAGCTAAGCATACTTGCCAGGATGCACAGAGGAGGGTGAAGAGAGCTGGGAATATGCGGGCACCTCTCCATTCCACGTGGTCATTTCTCAGTGCAGATGAAATGCAATGGGAGCACTCCTTTGATGGAAATCAGTGTGTAAAGAGAATGTGCTATGAGGCTGCAGATCTGCAACTATTTGTGCATAACACATGTGCAATAGAGATGATTGATTTTCCAAAAATCGAGATCGAGTCGATTTTTACAGATTTCTCGATCGTTTAGATTTTTCCGGTAAAATCGAGTAAAAAATAACGATCGACGCGACGCACCATTTTCACTGTGCATTGACCTAATGGGAAACGACAAACGGATCAAAAAATCTAAATGATTTTCTAAAAATCGGAAAAAAAATTGCCGATTTACCGTTTTCTGCCAATTTTGCCGATTTTTGCTGATCTCGATTAAATCAATCAACACTAATGTGCAACCCTCCTGGCAGCATTTAGATGGCTCCACTTCCTCATCAGCCTCATCCTCCTCTTCACTCTGTTTATCCCTTCAGAGCTGCTGGAGACTGTAATTCCTGTTTTATATAATGAAGCATGAGTGCAGTGTGATAAAGTAGTAGCCAAGTCTCTACAATGACAGCTCCAGACTCCATAAAACTCCCCTGACTCACACTGCTTGTCTCTGCTACCTCCTGTGTGCAGAATCTCAAGAGTGCATTGAAATGCAGCATCAGCTTGTCTCCCTGCCTTTTGCTTGTGAAAGCTGACAGAAATCACAGAAAGATAGGCTGAAGCTAATGAGAGAAGAGTCATCTAAGTGGCTCAATGCTTCTCCTCTCCCAACTCTGCTTGATTGACTGGTCTCTCTAAAGACACAGAGTGAGACCAGGCAATCAATCCTAGAGGTTATGAGATGATAGATGAAGGTAGTGGGGGGTGATAGGTGGGGATTGTATTTTGTGTTTGTGCTAGGATGCATAACACAATTGTGTGAAAGGATGGAAAAGAGGAGTACAATGCACACCCAGTAGATCAGCTGCAAGTATGATCTTTACAGGATGCAGGAGATGAAGTTTTGTACTGTCATTATTTTTAATGTTTTTATTTTTACACAGGTTTTCCCTTTAGACTAAGTAGTCAGTGTGTAGCTTGTATAACAGTGTAAATTTGGTGTGCACAAAACAAATCCAAAAAGATACTGGATTGGGCAATCCATCAGATAATTGTTCCTGCAACCTACCATTACAGACAAAAAACTACAAAAAAGTTGCTTGGAATAATATAAAACTTTACAATACCCTATTCCTTAGTATCATAGCCTACCTGAATCAGGTAGAGTGGGGCAAGTCATGTCACTTTATTAAGAAAAACTGTAAAACACCATAATGTTCTCACCATAAAGCATTAGAAATAGTCCGGTTCCAATGTATATTCTATAGACACTTGCTGATTACACTTAAATAGAGTAGACCAAAAACTACAAACGTTTCTTAAAAAAAAATCAACATTGACAAAACAGTTCCACGGTGCTGACACATTTTCCCCTTTTATCATTTAGGATCCATCAGGGAACAAAAACCATATACAAAGACACATATGTAAAAATACAGAATGTCATACAGCAATATATCCAGTCAGGTAATCAGTAGTGTTGAGCGATTATGATCGACAAAGTTGAAATCAGCACGGTTTTTATGTTGATCGGAATTTTCCGATCAAGCGATAATTTAGGTGAGAATCTGCGCATAATCTATTAATATCGCGCCATTTTTGGCGCTTCCTGTCATTTTGGCGGCCAGCAAATCAGCTTAGAGAATAGAGCAGGGTGAGCTGGGTGTGCGACGTCATTCCCGTGTGTGTATGGTTGTCATTGGCTGGAAAAATCACAGACTCTTTTTTAATAAAAACAGCCTTTCCCTGTTAGCATCAGTGTGTGTTGTGTCTCATAAGAGAGGACGTATGCGCTTTCTCCTCATACAGCAGCGACACAGTTTTTTTGTTACAGAGTAACTATGTTTTTAGCGGGGTGACATTAAAACATAGGTAGATTAGAGAATATCAGTTTTAGTTGTTAGGTGGACTTTGGGAAGCATCTGGTGTACACGCGGGGGTGGGGAGGAAGGGGGTGGGGGCGAACACAAGCAGGCGGTTTTTAAAAGGGAGAGTGTAATTGTCCCAGTCCAGATGTTTTGAATCGCATTGAAAGGGCTTTTTTTTTACAGTTTTTGGTGAAATAGTCCCTTGTATTTTGTGAGACGTTTATTTTAGGATACAGAAATTTTCTGAAAAATGCGGTTATTTGATAGGTGAAAAACCCCCCTTTTTATTTTGTACAGATTTAATTATTTTTTTTTTATTTTGTGAAGCCATTTTTGTTCAAAGACCCATTTTGTCTTACAAATAGGTAAGAACTTTTCTAGTACGCAGGTGTTTTTTCCTAGGTGAAAAAAAACCACCTTTTATTATCGTACACTTTTTTAAATGGGTTTTTTTTCACTTTGGCACGGGCCCCATTTTTGTTAAAAAAGGGGGGGGACCTCTTGTACTTATATTTATACAGAAATTTGCTAGTAATTGCTGTTGTATTTCATGGTGAAAAAACCCTATTTTATCAGAAAACAAATTTAATTACGTGCTTTTCACTTTGGCGCAGCTAGTTTTGTTCAAAACCCACTTTGTACTTCAATAGGATCGAACTTTTTAGTACCGTATTACTTTTTTGGTGTTTTTTCCCATTGGTGCAAAACCCACCCCGTTTTTTATCTGTATAACTTTTAAATAGCTGTTTGCACATGGTGCGGCCTTTTTTTTTTTAAAAACCCAGGGTTGTACGAAATTCTGATAAAAAAAATTTTTAGCAATTTTTCTCGTTTGTTTGCTGCAAAAAAGCAATTTTCACCCGTGTAACTTCTGAATGTTTTATTGCGTCATTAAATCTCAGTTTGGGCAGATAGCGCATTGTAGATTTTTTTGTTGAAAACTATCAATTCCTGGCCTCTGGGCAGTTGTAAATCCGGGGACTGAAGGAAGAACACTTTTGATTTTGTCTTACGGTTCTTCACCAAAACGCATTTCACGGTTTTTGCTAAAAAACATTTCAGTTTTAACCCTAGTGGCTGTGGGAAAATTAGAGGGATTTAAAGAATGCTGTGATTTGTGTTTTTTAAATAAGAGACTGTAAAAAAACTTTTCCATACTTTCTTAAATTTTTTATTTTCTGAAATGGAGCGAAATGGGGGGGAAAAGGAGCAAAGAGGGTTTTGGGGGCTGGAGGTAGAGGTCGAGGAAGGTGCCCCTTCCCAGTGCTGGCGAACAAAAGCAGGGATTGTCGGTTGCAGGACCGTCCAGGCCTGTCATCAAGGGTCAGGGCTGTGAATCTCAGTAACGAACAGGTGCCAATTGTTCTGCGGGTTAATGCAACTGCGTCCAGAGTTTTACCTCCTCGTCCTCCCAGTCAGGGCCCACAAATGTCGTCATCAGCATCGTAGAAAATGTCAACTGTTACCACCACTGGGGAAAATCCATTTTCTGAAGACTCTTTGATGACAAAATGCGGTTTTGGTCAAAAGGCATTTTTAAAGACAAGGGGCCCAAAGAGGTGATTTGTCTGCTTGCCGCCATAATGATCCCATCAGAGGGGAAAAAGGAACGGTCAATGGGCCCCAAAAATTCCGGGGGGGTCGGCAACGCCTTGCAGTGCTGTTGCTTGTAGCCGCAGTCTGAATGCAAAATGTCGGGAGACCAAGTCACCTGTGTTGTATGATGTGACGACTTGCGGACCAACTGTCTTTTCAGCAATTTGCTTGCGGCGTTTTCACACTGGACGAGGAGGAAGACGATGGGGTGTGTCAGTGGGCCCGCCTCAAAAAAGGGAGGGCAGGCCAAAAAGTCCCGAGATGATTCGCCCCCACGTCAGCGGGGAAACACCGTCCTGCTTTCCCCGTCGAAAAGGCCCCAGGCCCTCCAAGCGGGGGCTTTTTTTGGCAACCCTCTGATTCACCCAGGATGCTTGCCCCTTTCCCGAAAAACGCATCAGTAAGGCGGGGAATCTTAGGTGTTTAAAACCCCCACCAACATCTCTAGTCACATGCCGAATGCATGAGTTAAAAGGATTAACAATTGGGCCCAAAAAAGGCCACACCGATGGGGCTTCAACCATGTCACACCCTCTGTTCTGCCTCCCCCGCCACCCCCAAAGGGTTTTCCTCAGCGCCCCTGTCTCTAGAGTCTGATCAGGGATGACCCCGTTAGCCCCACTGTCGCCCCGAGTCCCCCCAGCACCACCAGGGACCCCCTCCTACCTTTCTCTTTCCACCAGTTTGATGCCTGCACGCGTCAGCGGCAGTCTAGCAGCCCGCCTTCTGTTTCAGGTTTGGGGGGCGAAAAAACTTTAAACCCAAAAAACCCTCCAAAGCCAAAAGCTGAAGGGCTTTTCCCGGCTTTGGGGTTAAAATGTTGCCCTTTTCCCTCTGGGGCACGTGGGTTCGCCCCATCTGGACCCTTTCTTTTCCCCCCAAAAACATGGAGAGGTTTCTTTGCCAGGAAAGCCCTTCCCCGCCCCCGGGCCCGCCCCAAAGTCATCTAAAATTTCAAGTGGTTGTCTAAACTGTGTTGGTAAAGTCCCTTGACCCCCGAAAATGGACTAGTAAGCACCCCCCAAGGCCCTTTTTTCTGTGACAGCTAAGGGTGAGTGGGTGGAGTCTCTGGTGGTGACGGTGGCTTCAGCTCGGGCCGCTCTTCAAAAAGCAGGGAATGGTGAGGGTTCTTTTTTCCCCAAAGGGCCCCCGGTGGGATCAGTGCCCAGAGAAACCAGGCCGTGTTGAAATTAACTGTCTTTGGGGGACATCCCCACAGGTCAGGAGTGTGGACCCGGGTCTCCCCAATAGACCGAGCACTGGCTTGTGCCGGCAAGGTGGTGTGCGATAAGGTCGAATCGTGGCCCCCTTAAGATCGGTAGGCTGGACAATCCCTTGCGGCCATGTCATGAACCTTTGGTCCCGTACCCCGGGTCGGACTGCCTTGAGGAAAGGTAGAGGTCTGATTTTGCACTTCGCCGTTGCCCCCTGTTCATCCGCCTGTTTCGTTGCAGCGCAGCTGGCCTCCCCGTCAACCGTCTCATTTTTGACGTGGCAACCGGTGGAATTCCCCCCCACATGCTCCCGTTGTGGGGAGCAGCGCAAAAAGCCATTACGCCCCCACAAAATGCACATGGCCTGACAAGCAGGGTGCGGACCCTCGGGGGGGTTGAGCCATCGAGAGTGGGGCAGGGAAAGACCCCTGCACCCTCCTTGTAGTTTTAAGAACCACCAAAATGGTCAGTGCGGGGCAATGCCCTTTTCCGCATGAGATTGTGGTGATCTTAGTTCTGGAACGATCGTTGGACATCTGAAAATCGGTCCCCCCAGTGCCGGAGGGGGGAGACGGAACAGTGGGACACGGGCCTTTCTCTCCGTCGAATCCCCAGGCCCGACAGTTTCACAATTCTATCGGGCTTCTTAGGGAGTGGTTCCGGGGGGCAGGGCCTAGTTTCAAGACAGCCCTCAGCTCTCAGGGTGCATCATCTGTGCAATCAGGGCTGTGCTTTTAGCTGTGCCGGGGGAAGAGAGGGGTGAGGTATTCCTGGACACGAGTTACCGACGTCCTGCCTTGGAAAGGGTTGGCGCGAATTTGAGGCGTAGGAGGAAGATGAGGAAGATAGTTTGCTAGTCCCCCTTTACCCAGAGGCTTGGGGAAAACAAAGGTCCATCTCTCAAATGAGTGCTTGGATGCTCCATTTCCTCCAACTTGATCCCCACATTTAAGGCCATCAAATGAACAAATTACTGGGTGGCCACCCCCTGGATCCCGGTAAAAAAAAACCCGCCTCTCCTTCCACCCCCCCCAAAAAGGAGAGTAAAATGAAGGGAAAAAAGACTTGTGATTTATCAACTGGGACATTTTTTTATTGCTTCACAAAACTTCAAATGTCACGGTGGAAAAAGTCGCGCCTTGACAGAAGTAGATGCCAAGTAGCCCTAAACGGGAGAAACAGAGGTAAGGTGCAGAAGCCTAATGGGGTGACCTCGGAATCTTTTTTTACCCCCTCACCCAATGATGTAATGCAGGGCACAATACAAAACCACAGAGGCCAGTTAAGTCATGGTGACGACTATCTGGTTCAACACATGTTTTTGGATGTGTTCCGGCCCCCAATAGACTTCGGGGAAACCAAAAAATGGAAAATGGCCAGCTGTCGCCACCCTTGAGGTGTTTGTCCTGCCCGCAGCCAGCATCATATTGAGGGACTTCAGAAGCGGAGGAGTCATTCAGAAAAAACGATCCGGCTTTAAAAGATATGTGGATCGTTTGACTTTCATCAAGATGAATCGGGAAAATGGATCTTGATGTGTTGTGGTCCAAATTGCGAGGTCACTGATTAGTTCCCGGTCTACTTCACTTTCCTCTTAAAACAGAAAGGGTCCTTTTAAAAAATGTTTTTTAAAATGATCATTTCTTACTGCAATTTTTCATGAAAAAAACCGTTTTCCCATTTCTACTTTATCTTTGTTTTTTTAAATTGCAAGGTTTTGGGGTCGTTGTGTAAAATACAGTAAAATCATGGTCCTTTGGAACAGAAATGTGGCTTCAATGTGGCATTTCTCCCTCCAATTTTTTATAGGGGGCTGAGAAGTCATATTTAAATTTTTTGGGGTCATGTTGCTGTGAGATACAGCTATAATGATGGCCCTTTGGAACAAAAATGTGGCTTCAAAGTGGCCTTTCTCAAATTTTTTAACGTGGCTGAGAAATTTTTTTTAAAATTTTTTTGGGGTCATGCTGTTTGAAATGCGCAATAAAGGGTTCTTTTATAAAAAAAATGGGGTTTTTAAAACAAAATTTTGTTTTTCCAAAATTGTCAAGAGTGCTAAGGGTCATGTTTTGAATTTTTGGGGGGCATTTTGCGTGAATGCGGGTATATACGGGTTCCTTTTTAAAAAAAAATGTTGTTTTAACGACATTTGTTCTTCCAATTGTCAAAAAGTGGCTCAGGGTATTTTTAAATTTTTGGGGGCATTTTTGCTGTGAAAGAGTATACAAAGGTCCTTTGAAAAAAATGTGGTTTTCTTAGGAATTTTGTTTTTCCAAATTGTCACGTGGCCAAGGGTGATGGGGGTGTAGAACAGGAAATAGGTGGACATTTTAATGGACCATTTTGCCAAAATGATTGTTGTTGAGATCTTTAACATAGCTACACCCCCCTGTGTGAGACACCATTTTAAAATTAAAAAAAGAGAAAAAAAAGGAGTGGGGGGGATTCCATCCTTTTTTAGAAATGTGTTTTCTAGAATTAAATACTAAAAAAACTGGCATTCAAAATAGTGATAAAAAATTTTCCTCTGAATTGTACAAGGGAGGTACAGGAAGACTTAAAAACGATGTGGGTTCCCCGGGACAGGTATAGTCAATGTCCAGTTCAACTAAAAGGGTTTTGAAAAAATTTTTTTCTGGCATTTTTTTAATCTGGGGTAGACGGGTTTTTAAGGGTATGTTTGGGGCCCCAGGACAGGTATGTCAATGTCCTTCAACTAAAAATTGGGGTTCAAAGACCCCTTTTTCCGGCACTTTTTTAATTGGGGGTCATGCAGGTTTGGGGTCAGCTGTGGCCCAGGCGGGATAGTCTATGTCAGTGAAAAAAAATGGTGGTTGAAAGACCCCTTTTTGGGGCAGTTTTTAAATCTGGTGGTATGCGGTTTGGGGCTCATGCTGGGCCCGGACAGGGATAGTCTTGTCCATAAAATTTAAAAATTTGGTGGTTAAAAGGCTCCTTTTTCCGGGCATTTTTGGGTTCGGAGGTTAAGGGTCATTCTGCAGTCCAGCGCGGGTATAGGCAATGTCCAGTTCAAAAAAAATGGTGGTTGAAAGACCCCTTTTTTGTCATTTTTTAATCTGAAGGTCGGGACAGGTTTAAGGGTCATGCTGTGTTCCAGGACAGGTATAGTCAATGTAAAAGTTAAATAAAATGGGGGGGTTTTAAAAGATCCTTTTTCGTATTTTTAATCTGTGGGTCAAAAGGGTTTTAAGGGTCAGCTGTTTTCCCAGGACAGGATATTCAATGTAAAAGTTCAACAAAAAAGGGTTTGAAAGTCCTTTTTCCCTCACTTTTTTTCTGTGGGTCAACAGGTTTAAGGGTATGCTGTGTTCCAGGACGGGTAGTCAATGCCGGTTAAAAGAAAAATGAGGGTTTCAAATTACTGCCTTCTGACATTTTTTAAATTTGGGGGTCGGCGGGTTTTAAAAGGGTCAAACTGTGTCCAGCCATAGAGCCTGCAGCTTATTAAAATGATTTACTGTAAAAGAGAATGGTTTAGGGAAAATGTTTGGACAATACTGTACAGTCAATGGGAAAATGATTTAATGGGGGGGGCCCGCAGCTTTTTTAAAAAGAATATGCATTTTAGATATATAGGAGAAGTGCTTTATGGGAAGATAATTGACAATAGTCTATTTTTACAAGGAATTTTTATTCCCCTTTAATATGCATATTTGACATGGAAGAGAAGGGGCTTTTGGGAGTTTTAAAAACTGGTAGTGTATGGGATGTAAAAACCCCATTCTGCTTGTCGTCCTAGGGGCCCGCAGTTGCAATTAAAATGAGAGGAAGTGAGGGAAGCCCCTCACAGTAGGGGTGAGGTGTCTGTTTGGGCAGGCATTGGCGCGGGCGTAGGGAAGATGGGCGCAAGCCCCCCTTATGGAGTGGCAAAATTTTTTTGAAAATTGTTGGCTCTGGGGCATGGTGGCAGCTTTAGCAGCGCTGTTATGGTGGTGTTGCAGGAGAGGGAAGGTGGAGTGGGTTTTTGGGATTCTCTTGATGGTAATTGGTGAGCCCCTGAATGGGGTTTTTAAACCAAACCCATGTTTAAAAAAGGGGAAATGAGTTTGGCCCACATGGAAATCGTACCCTTTTAAAACCTGATGAAGCCAGGTTGGGCCTGGCAAAAACATGTCGGGGGAGGCCCAAGTTTTGGGGCGTTTTAATTTGTGATTTTTACCTCTGTTAAAAGGGGCACCTGCCTGGGGGGTTTTGTAAAAAGGGGGGCCCCTTATTTTTTCCCTTGGGGGTCCATGAAAATTAGGGCCCGACTCCCCCCAGTAGTAGGTTTGGGGATCCCTTATTTGGGAGTTTGGTAATTTGGCTATAGATATAAGGTCTTTTTTGTTAATAGGTGGGGGTCCCCAAGATTTGGGAAAATAGAAAGGAGTTTATTCCTCTTTAAAAGAAAAAAAGGGGTTTTAAAATAAAATGAGGTTAGAAATCAGGTTTTTAAAATAGTGTGTATAGAGGTTAAAGAAATTATATTTTTAAAAAAATTTAACTTTTTTAGTTTTTAAAACAGATAGAGAACTGTTTAGGTTTAATTTCCCCTAGGGAAAAAAAAAATAGAAAAATATAGTTGCCTAAAAATTAGAAAGTAATCCATTTGACTGTTGAGCATATTAATTCCAGTTCTCCAGCCCTTTTTTTGGGTTTGTAAGAAAAAGGTTTTTGTTCCTCTCCCATAGTTTTTAAACCCCCTTCCCAAACTTGGCCGTATCCATCCCGTCCGGGTTTGGTTTTTGGGGGTTCACGCACCTGGACGTATGGATAGCCCCAGAGGATCGCGCGAACTTAGGCGGAGTTCGAGGGCGGATCCGGGGGGTTTTCGCTGTATTTTAAAGCTGACTCCCGCAGCGTCGGCCCCGCCCCCGGACCCGCTCCGCGGGGGGGGGGGGGGAAAAACCCCCTTAAAATTAAATTTGGACGATCGGGGCCCGCAATAATTAAGGGGAGCCCCGGGAGGGGGTCGCTCCTCCTGCGTCTCTGTCGGGCCTTGGAGCAGCGCACGGATGGCCGGGTTTCCGTGCGCCCTGCCCCCCCTACAGCCCAACACGGGGGGCAGAGAATCCCTTTCCCGGGTTGTCTATGACGTCACGACCCCCCGGCCGGGGGCCCTGGGGGCAGGGCCCCGGCATCTTGACTGACAGTTGCATGGGGAAAGTCATAGGGAACAAATATGTACGATTCCTAAATTTAATGAGAGATTAAAGATCTCTCATTCAAATTCCCCTTTTTGGGGAAAAATAAAAATTTTAAGTGGAAAAAAATGAAAAAAAAAAAGTAAAAAAAAAGTAAAAAACAGTTTAAAAAACCCAAAAACAAAAAAAAAAAAAAAAATAAAGTTTCACCGCCCCCCTTTCCCCTATACAAACGCCAAAGCCCCCCAAAAGATAAAAATAAATAAAAATACCCATATTTTGGTATCGCCCCCGTTTCGTAAAAGGGCCTGCCCTATTTTAATTTTCATGTTAATTAACCCCCTACAGTGAACGGGTGTTAAAAAAAAAAAAAAAACAATCACGAATTAAGGAAATTAAATTTTTATCCCCCAGCACATTTTAAAAGGAATAAAAATGGATCCCAAAAAATACTAGAAAACCCCCAAAGTTTGTAAACCCAATTTAAAAACGTCAGTTCATCCCCCCAAAAAAAAATCCCTTTTCAGCTTGTTACGGAAAAAAAAGAAAATTTTATAAATTCAGAAGGAAAAGCGATGAAAAAAAATTTTTTTTTACACCCTAAAAAAAAAACTTTTTTTTTTTTTTTTAAGGGTTCAGCTTTTAAAAAAAAAAATATAAAAAGGGTATCGCCATAATCGGGAAACGACCCAAAGAGTAAAGCTAAATTATTTTTTGGATACTGCATGGTGAGGGCCCTTTTTTTAAAAAAAAAAAAAATAAAAAAAAAACTTTCTAGGTTTGCAGTATTTTCTTCACCCTGGCCCCCAAAAAATGGGGTTTAAAAGCGATAAAAAGCCCTTTTCCCCCAAAAAAAGGGTACTAAAAAAAACGTCAAATCAACTTGCAAAAAACAAGTCCCTACACAAACTCCAAGACGAAAAATTTAAAAAATTTTGGCTTTTGGATATGGCGATGCCAAAAACTATTTTTTCCCGGGTTGGGAAAAAAAGTGGGGTTTTTTTATTGTATAAAAGCAGGTTTTAAAAAATAAAAAAAAATACAAAATTGGGTATCGGGTTTTTTAATTTTATTTAAATTTCCGGGAAATAAGCTTTCCAGTCATATATTTCCGTAAAATGGCCCCTATAAAAAAAATAAAAATAAAAAACCCCTAAACCCAAAATTGCTGGGATTTTGTTTTCCCAAAAAAATCCACAAAAAAATTAATAAAAAGTGAAAAAATAGCTCATTGGGAAAGGGATAATGGTACCAATTTTTTAAAAATTTTTAACATCCCGCAAAAAAACAAGGCCCATACACAGCTCTTTACACAGCAAAAAAAAAAAGTTATGGCTGTCAGGAAAAGGCAACCAAAAAAAACCAATTTTTTTTATTTTGGAAAGATTTCTACTGTGTAAAAAATAATTAAAACAGGGAAAAAAAACTATATAAAAAATTTTATATTGTAATTTTTTACCGACCCCCATAGTAAAGTTTTTCACATCATTTAATGCACGGGGAATGCTGTTAAAAAGGAAAACTCAAAAAACAATGGGAAAACCCAAACTGCGTTTTTCCCCTTTTTTTATTGCCCAATGCTTTAAAAAAAAACTATGGAAAAACCTTTTGCATCCAAAAAAGCACGACACCCCTAGATGGGATCCCCCGAGGGTGTTGAAATCCAAAAAGGGGCGACCCTTTTGGAAGATTTTGCCTGTTTGTATTTGGGGGCTTTGCAAAATGCGACATGGCCCACCCCAAAAAATGGGGTTCCAAAAACCAAAAAAGCGTCCCCCCCTTATATGCCTGCTAGGGCCCAAAAAGCAGTTTACAACCCCCATGTAGGGTATTGCCCGAACTTGGGAGAAATTTGGGTTAACAAAGGGTTTTTGGGTTTTTTTTTTTCCCCGGATTTTATTGGGATTTAAAGAAACATTTTAAGCTTTAAAAATTTCAAAATTATTTGGAAAAAAAAAGGTTTTTTTTTTTTTTTAAAGGGCCCTTTTTGCTTTAAAAAAAATTTGGGGAAACCCCCGTTTTTGGTGGGCAAAATTTTTTCAATGCACCCCCTGGATTTTTTCCTTAAGGGGGTTTTTAGTTTCCAAAATGCGGTTTTATTTAGGGGTTTTTTATTAAGTTTTTTGCCCTTAGGGTGTCCCCAAACCTGAAATGGGGGCCCCAAAATAAAACAATTGAAAATTTTAGACCTAGGGGTATAGTAAAGGGGTCCCCTTTTCCCATTCTTTGGGGGTTTTTTGGGTGAGCCAAAAAATGCCGGGGGCCCCATATGGGATATCTTCTAAAAACGGGCAAGGGCCTGGGGGAATTTTTCTTAAATTGCTTTAAACCCAGTCCCATTTACGTATTCCCGTGAATAATGGATTAAATATTGAAAAAACCCGCCAAAAAAAAAGGAAATTTTGGGGAAAATTTTTTTCCCCCACTTTTTCTTTTAAAAATTTCCCCCGAAAATCTAAAGGGTTATAAACTCCCCAAATGGTTTTGTAAAAAACTTAAGGGGTTTTGTTTCTCAAAAAGGTGTAATTATGCGGGTATCTAAAGGAGGCCCCCCAAAGCCCGTTTAGAACTGGAGTGGTCCCCCAAAAAAAAGTATATTGCAAAAATTTTTTTGAAAAAAGTGAGAAATTACTACTAAATTTTCTAAGCCCAAAAGCGTAAAAAAAAAAAAGACATTTAAAAAATGAAGGCCCAAATATTGTTTGGGCATTTTGGGGAAAATGCTGTTTTAAACTATTTGTTTTGGGGAATAATTAAATTTTTTGCAGCAGGAAAATTTTTCAAAATTTCAAAATCGCAAAAAAATTTTTCCCCCAAAATTTTTATGAAAATTTTTTTATATTTTTACAACAACAAAGGGTTGTAAAATTAAAAAAATTCCCTTTCTAACTTAAAGGGACCCTGGCACGGGGGAAAAAAAAATTTTGGGAAACACATGGGGTAGGTAAAAAATTTTCAAAAAATTATTCTCCATTAAAGGACATATGCCCGATTTTTAAAAATAGGGGGGGTCAGGAAGGCCAAAAAAAGGCTGGGTCCCCTTTTGGGGTTAATGGTCAGGCGGGTAAAATTTTTATGACTATCCCGGGAAAAAAGTCTTTTATAAAATTTCCGATATCGACTAACGACCCCATGACGATAGTCGAACTAAATCGTCAAAACAAATTTTAAATCAGCAAAAAAATTTAAAGACCCAGTCACCAGAAGCATAGACAATTTGCCGGCAGTTTATTTCCCGGGCATCCTAAAATTTTTTAAAATGAAAAAGAAGGAGTTAAAAAAATTTCTGCAAAAAAATTTGGGATAAATTTGGCCATACTTAAAAAATATAGACAAAATATCAATTTCTTAAAATTATGGTTTTAAAAAAATGTAAAAGATAAAATTTTGGGGCCCGGATGCAGTCTCAAAAGTTTGGGTATACCCCAAACTGTTTTCCCCCCCCCCAAATTTTAAAAGAAGAGGCCTGTTTTGGTTTAAAAGAAAAATCAAAAAACCCAGGGGCAGAGTTTAACCCTAGAGCTATCTTTTGGTCTAAATTGACCCCAAAAAATAAAATTTTATTTAAATTTTTATAGTTTCCTTTATCTGCTTTCATTTATGGGGTTGCCAAAGATCTATTAGAGATTGCGGCCCTTTGGGGGTGGTCCCCTTTTTTTAAATTCCTCCCAAATAAGGGGACCCCAATGGAACCTCCCTTTATAAATTGTAGGGGGGGTGGTGGACCATCCCGTAAAAATTCCTTTTTGTGCAGTTATCGATGTAGAGGACTGTACAGCTAAAACCCCATGGCGGGGTTTATGAGGGGGGTTTAAATTTTTTCTCTCATGTGCCTTTAAGTGTCTGTTTTTCAGTGTTCTTATTTCACAAATTTTTTAATGGATATTTTTTCCCCCGCTCAGGGGCAGTTCCATGGGGAAATCTTTGGGTTTCCTTTTCTGTTTCCTATTTCTAATTTTCTTTCCTTGGGGGTGGTGGGGAAAGGGAAAAAACCATCTTTTTTTTTAGAAAAAATTTTGAGGAAATTTTTTCCGTGTTCGCCCTTTTTGGGGGTGAGAAATTTACAAAAATCATTATCATTTTTGGTCAGTTCTTGAGAAAAAATTTTTTTTCTTTTGTGGAATTCCCTTTTAAAAGTGAAAATTTTATAGGGGTCAAGGGTTTTCATATGAAAATTGATGATAATAAATTTTGTGTTTTTTGGTCTAATGAAAATAGAGTTCCAAAGGATTTTTTGGAACAGTTGCTACAGAAAAAACCACAGCGGGGAAAATGCTTTCAGAGGGGAAAGCTGTCACCATTTCCACTGAGATGTGGATTCCAAAGGATCAATTTTTTCGGATACGGAGGAAATTTTCTTCTTTAAATAACAAAAAGAAAGAGGAGACCCTTAGAGTGGCTTTTCAGAAAAAAGGTTACCTGAGACAAGTTTAACACAGGCTTTTCCCGCATGTTTTGGGCAAAGGACACAGCTTCTCGGGGAAAAAAAAAAAAAGGGGGGAATGTCAAGAAAATAGAGTAGTGGGTACCTATGGATAGCACACCTGAAAACAGTGGGATACTTAAAACTATTGGCCCCTTTTGCTACAAGATCCTACTATTGCGAATGATTGAAACCCCCTATAATTGATATGAGGGGAAATAATATAAAGGACAGTTATTACATAGCATTTTTTACCACCCCCAGCCACAGGATCTTTTGGTTTAAATTTTCAGTTCAATGCACATATAAATGTGATGATGCAAAAACCCGCAAATTTGTATGGATTTGTAAAGGGTTTGGATTCCATACTAAGAAATGGTACAAGTTTATTATTTTGCTAATTGTAAGTCAAGTGGTGTTTATATATCAATGACCTTACTTGTAGCAGACAAGATTAGACGGCATAAATTTGGGGAGCAGAAAAGCCAATGGGAAACATGGAGGCTCCGGTTCAACAAAATTAGGCAGCGACCATTCGTGGGGAGCGATAAAATGGGAATGGGGAAAATGGAGGTTCCGGTTGATAGATTGATAACCCTGAAAACAGTTGGCGACGCTGTTCGTAATGAGAGCCAGGGAATGAGCAAGCTTTTGAGGTCCTTTCGACTGAAGATGGTTTGTTTGTGTGTTGTCACAGCACTAGAAGGAGTGCCTTATTGTAAGGGTTCGGTGGATTCGCTGGACCACCGCACGCGATGATAGTTTAGCCACGCCAGGGAGCGGAGTCTAAGTAGCCCCCGGTATTCTCCAGAGCCCGCCGCAAAGCGGGATGGACTTGCTGCGGCGTGGGGCTACCCAGGTCGCTACCCCTGACGTGACTTGCTTGCGATGGCGGCCGGGGTACTGCGTGGTACAGAATCGTAATCCGGAGGCGTAGTTAGGGACAGGCAAAAGGTCAGGACGGGCAGCAGAGGTTCGTGGTCAGAGACGGGCCCAAAAGGGCAGGGCAGGCGGCAAACAGGCAAGGTCTGGAACGCAAACAGGCGGACTGGTACACGGGAAATCAATATGGATACTAGAAATTTACTGACGACACCTAATGCCACACCCCAGACTGGCAAGGAGTGTTGGGGGCGTATCCCTATATAGGACCAGCGCCCGGTAATAGACCAATTACCGGGACACTGGCCCTTTAAATCCAGACCAGTCGTCGCGCGCCTTAGGAAACGGGCACGTGCGCGGCGGCCGGGACGGACCGGCTCGGTGTTCACAGGAGCGGGGGATGGTAAGGAAGCCTGCGCCGGCAAGCAGGGGGATGGTGCGGGCAGCCGCGGCACCCGCACCGCAGGGGGCGGCCGCGGGGAGCAGCGGTGCCCGCGACCCCCATGACAGTACCCCCCCCCCCCCTTAGGTCTCCGCCTCTTTTTTCGGAACCTGGAGAGAAGGTCAGGAGATAGGTTGGCCTCAGGTTCCCAGGAACGCTCCTCTGGCCCGAACCCCTTCCAGTCAATAAGAAAGAACCGCTTCCCCCTCACTGTCTTCTCCGCCAACACCTACTTGACCTCAAAGTTTGTTATCAGAGTTGACCACGGGAGAAGGCGAGACAGATCCACGGGGAGTAGGATTCAGCACCACAGGTTTGGGAGGAGAAGAATGAAAGGCGTTCGGGACACGTAGAGTGGGGGCAAGCGGAGTTTGTAAGACCCCGGGTTAAGTTGCCGGGAGTACCACAAAAGGACCCAGATACTTAGGGCCCCAACTTGTAGCTGGGCACCTTGAAGCGGATGTACTTGGCCGATAACCAAACCCTATCACCCGGCTTAAATATGGGCGGCGGTCTCCGGTACCTGTCGGCCTGGACTTTGGTGCGAGTGGAGGCCTGTAGAAGGGCCTGTCATGTGACTTGTCAGAGTGTCTTGATGTCCCGTACTTGGGCATCAACGGCAGGAACGTCACATGAGGTAGGCAGAGGGAGAGGCGGGCGGGGATGTAGCCCACACACAATAAAAAAGGGGGAGGCTCCAGCGGACTCCGAGTCTAAGGAATTATAGGAAAATTCCGCCCAGGGGAGGAGGTCAAACCAGTTATCCTGACAGGCGGACACAAAATGTCGCAGATAGGTACCTAAAACTTGGTTGACCCTCTCCACCTGCCCATTGGTTTGGGGATGGTATGCAGACGAGAAGTCCAGCTGAACCTGCAACTGAGCACACAGAGCCCACCAGAATTTCGATACAAACTGGACCCCCCTATCAGAGATGATATGCAAAGGGAGCCCGTATAGTTGAAAGATGTGGTGGAAGAAGTGCTGGGCCAGCTGGGGTGCAGAGGGCAACCCAGGCAGAGGAACAAAGTGAAAATCTGTCGGCCACTACCCAGATGACCGTGTTTCCTGAGGAGATCAGTAACAAAATCCATCGCAATATGCGACCAAGGTCTTTCTGACACCGGAAAAGTCAGGAGCAGACCCGCGGGTCTAAGACGAGGGACTTTGTTAGGGGCACAGGAGGTACAGGTCAGGACAAAGTCTCTAATGGGCCACCAATAATCGGAGGAGATTAGTTGCAGAGACTTATGGACTCCCGGGTGCCCGCTGTTCGTTAGGCATGTCCCCACTTCAGGATACGAGGCAGCATTGCAGGGGGTAATAGGTCCCCGGGGGCAGATGTTGAGGTCCCCAG